>CM023482.1:90267071-90428806 GCA_013339685.2 Hyalomma asiaticum | reverse complement strand
TATAGACCTATTCCATGTTGGTAAACAGTGGTAGGCACCGGCGATATAACCAGGCCTTGTATCGACGTCGCTGCGCGGAGGCCCCGCCCACCGCTCGCCGCGACCCCGCACGGTCGCGCCGCCGCCGCCGGCGCAGCGTGTGCGAAAGCTGCCTCCGAGCACGAGGCGTCTGAGCGCCGACGGCGTGTTTACAACAGTTTGCAAGGGGCAGCCGTAAAAGGTGAAGTTGCAGTAGCTCTGTAGGAAGTATTCAATGAATGTAGAAAAGAATACATCGACGCTCAGCTATGACAAAATGTGAAAAACTGATTAAAACGACCAGCAACGCGAAATCCTTGCGCACAAACAAACGTATCGGATTAGTTACTCAAGCGTATTGGTGATGCTATCTGTGTAAATACCGCTGTGATAACACGCACACACAAACAATTACGTGCCAAGGACGAGGCTCTCGAATAAACCCTAGCAAGGCGCGCGTAACCGCGGCTCGCGGCTTCAGTTGCGATCGTGAAGGCGTAAAGTCTTGAAACGACGTGGCGAATTCCAAGCGTGAAGTTTGTTCGAGCAGTCTCACAATCGGAAAAATGTAAAGCACGTCAAAACCACTACAGCACTGCCAAATACACTTCCCTTATGCATATGCTATCGCAGCCGCAATATCGATTTGCAAAAGCATCGCAGTGATCGGCCTTTCGCTCACGACTACGTGAATTAAGCTCTTATATATTTATTTCACTTGAGTGAATGAAATTCGTATGACGTATCTATAACTTCCCCACCTCAACAATGCACGGCGACCGCGATTAATTGCGCACATCGTGCAACGCTAATGTAATGCGCGCGCTTTGCGGTAAGCGTGATCGCTCTGTGTCCACACTTTGTGTATGCCAAAAAACTTGGTGTTGAGTACTGCACTTGACAAACTTACGACAAGGATATTTCACTCAAATGAAACAAGCCACACGAACCGCTCAATAATTACACATAAGCTTAGCCGTGACGAAAATGTTTGGCGCATAACCGATGAGCAGGCATTACAGGTTCGCCCCGCGTGCAGGAAATCGATAAAAACCTATCGCACATTTCTTGTTCATTGCTGCGCAAACAACCCACGGCGCAGCTCATCGGTGCACAATTTTTTCTTCATTCCACGGCGGCAAACAGCAGCCGCACCAGCGAAAACACAGCGGCTGCTATGGTAGGCGCGCCGGCGGATGCCTACCATGCGAAACCAAAACTCCCGACGACAGCGCCACCGCATCTTCGTGACGTAGGCCCGGTGGAATAGGTCTATAGGTGCTTGAACACGTAAAGTATCCCAAGCACTTAAATAAGTAATTGGGACCCGTTCTGCTTGTTCTAGTGACTGGACCTAATAGAAATTTTTAGTTTAGCGCGTTAGCGTGATAGCGGGGCTATGGGAATAGCGTTACCGTACCGCAAACATTCGTTGCAGAAACGAGCTTTAGTTGAGCAGAGAAGTGTTTACGGCCCGATAGCTGTGATTGTGGCTCCATCTAGCGAAAGATACATGCGTTAAAAAAGGTGAAAGGAAATAAAGCTTAAAATGTTCACTAACACTCGCGCGTGAAGCGGCATTCTAACTTTTCGAGAATAAAAAGAAGTAAATATAGACGAACCAAGCGCGAAGAACATAAATTGACATGTTGCAGAATTGTAAACAGATGCTCTCTCGCTAGGCCTAGCAACGTTCGAAATGGGAAGCGATCTCGAAAATTCGGCTAAGTTATCCCTAATACTGCGTCGTCGAAGCTACCTGAAGGCAAGCGAAGCCATTTTGCGCAGTCATTTGCTGCGAACGAAGTGAATCCTGCCACAGCAACGCCAAATTCAGATAGAAGCGGGCGTCCGAAATCGCCGCCATGCATGTTTTACGTAAACTACGAGAACCACGCAAACACGGTAACGTTAATTCTACGAAATACTATGGGCACGGTAAACGGCAGCGGCCATTTACGGTGCTGCGCAAGCGCACTTCCATCCCGCTATTCCGATAACTACGCCAAGCCGGATAAACAAAAATGTCTAATGTAATAAAGGAGAAGAGCACCGGCGCGGAGGCAGCAAACCTCGTGCGTACAGCAGGGTAACTAGCCCAGAGATCGCGTTCGGCCAATTCTTTTATTAGTTGGTGCTAATCATTTTCAAGTTCAATATTCGTTTTATCTGGTGGGGCGCGCGGTCCCGTCGACGGCCGTCTTCCGGGTGGGCCCGTAGAGGCTGTCGATGAGGGCCGCCGAGGACCACTTGGCGAGGAAGATGAGCCGAGTGGCGATGATGTAGCAGGTGATGACGACAACCACTAGGATGACGAAAATGAGGCAGGCGCATGACACGTTGATCGCGTTCCCGTGGTACGCCGGAAAGATGCCGTGCATTTTCACGGCCTTTTCTGCCTCACCCACTGCCTGTTGCCTTTCCCAGTATTCCTGCTCGTCTATCACCAACTCGGCCTGTCGGCGGCGACCAGGCCCTGGGAGTTGGTGTCCCTCCAGTAAACCGCCGTGGCTCACCGAAGTTGAAGTCCACACTGGGCGCGGCCAGGCGTTACACTCGATTGCTTCGATCGGCCCTCTCGACATGGGAGCTCGACTTGGCCAGATGTGGTCTTCGACTGCTTCGACGGGCGCCACAGCCGTTGGGATCAGCACCGCGTGGGGCAAGACGAGGCCGTCTACCGCTTCACTTGGCTTCATCGATGCTGGAGCGCGAATGAGCTGCGCACTGACGGGGCCTTCATTAGACGCCGGAGCCTGCCCGGGGCACGGCGAGACGTCTCCGCCAAGACTTTCATCGGGCTCCACAGATGCCGTGGTCTCCATCGAGTGCGGCGAGCTTGGACATCCACACGGCTTCATAGCTTCTTTCTTCTTGCTGCTCGTGGTCTCTGCTTGGCTCGTGGTGATCGGGGCACGTGATGATCGTGGCCCTTGCTGCTCGTGACGCAGGCGCCCACTGATCATGATGATGACGATGACGACGACGACGGTGATGACCTTTGTGTTAATGGCTCGTGCGCATGCACTCTGGGGGATTGAGGATGAATCGGTATCGATGGCTTATTAAGAATTATACAAGGCCATCTAGCGATATGATATACTTAAAATAAAGTAAATAAACGGACAAATAAGAACAAATATAAATTTGTAATGTAAATGGAAACGCATTGGAGGTTGGTGAATGTGTGCAGTCAAAACAGAGAGATTAGTTGACGGCTTAAAGCTGGCAATTTAGAGCGAATACAAAGGACAAAAAGAAATAATCGTTTTAAGCACTGCAGGAGGAGTGTGGAGTATTTGGAAGCATAAATGTAATCATAATCGTATACGCTCGGTTGACGGAGAAAATTCACATAGAGCGTCGAGGATGACCCCGTGGCTGTGTCCCAGCACTGAAGCACCAGGGCTAAAGAGAAGTTCTGATCAATCTCATTTTAACCATCGGCGTTCCGAGTAGCCTTTTTATTTTTAATCTATACCGGCGACACTCTAACAGAAAATGTTCTATCTGTTCGATTTCCGGGAAGTATTCGCACAGGGGCGATATTGCCCGACCAGTAAAATGTGAACTAAAATATCAAGGGGCGGGAGGAGACTCGACATCGTAATCTTCTTAACGCTCCTTCTGGTTTCTTGAGGGGCACCGATGAACTGTCCATGGAAGATGTTGATATTATTTAGTGATTGTTTCTATTTTGTCTCCGTGAATTGAAAAAGCAGTTACATACGCGCTCTACAGGGAGCATGGATATTATCGGACCGCTCAGCTATGCTCTTAATAAGCCATCAGTAATTTCATTTAATTGTAGACCACAGTGTCTTGGCACCCATAGCAGTTTTATCAATTTCCTCAGAGGCGGAAACAATGGCATAAACTTCTTGAGTGCCGGGGAGTTTGACGAAGCTGTGAGCTAGGCGCAAACAGAGAGAGAGAATCAGTTATAATAACTCCACTTGGGGCATCCGAAGGATGCTTTCGCAAAGCTAATATTATGGCCACGAGCTCAGCCTGAAAGATAGGAGTCAATTCTGGGAGTCGCAAAACTATGACCAAGCAAACGTTGGCCAGTAGACACCCACATCTGCCTTTTCGTCTCTCACAGAAGCATCGGTCTCTACAACGTAATTCGTTTGAGCCTGGGCAAGGCAACCTTGAAAAATGTTGGTTAAAAATTTGGCTGTCTGAAATTTGGGGTTAGGGGGAAATATAATACAAGAATTTTGGTTGCATTATTTAATGCAATGAAGTCTCCAATTTTCACATCTAAACTGTCTAATTGCTTCCGAACGAAAAACAATCTGTGATGTGTGAAATCGTGGCCAATTAGCTAAAAAGAAGCAGTCCGGTTCATTGATTAATATTGTTACGGTGAAAGATGTTTATTTTACAGAGCGGGGTGACGGATGGTAGCGGAAGGCTTAGCACTCAGCCCAGGATTGAGCCTCACTTCGTTGTCCTCTTTCATTCTTCACCCGAGGTACGGTATCAATTCCCCCGTTGCAGACGATGCCCACCGGGCGAGTCATTCAGTGTCGCGCGTATAGTATGGCTTCAACCTGGCAACATGGACGACGTCAGTTCTTCTGGAACGACGGCCGGTAGATGCGAGTCGGGAAACGACGTACGTAACGTCACTAAAGCGCGACAAGACGACAAAAGGACCTGTGTAGCGGGCCAGGAACTTTTGGTACAACCCACGCTTGCGGTACGGAGTCCACAGCCACACCAGATCGCCTTTTCTGTATGACACATGTCGATGTCGCTTGTCGTAACGAGCCTTTGAGCGGTCCTGTGATGCGAAGGTACGGAGACGCGCGATGCGCCGCGCCTCCTCTGCGCGACAGAGTGTCTCAGCAAGAGGTGGTTTTTCCTCCTCGGAAAATGGGAGAATGGTGTCAAGGGTACTTCGTGGTCGGCGGACGTAGAGGAGGTAGAACGGGCTGAAACCGGTGGTCTCGTGCAGCGCAGTATTGTACGCGTAAGTCATAAAAGGTAAAATTGCGTCCCAGTTTTTGTGCTTCGAGTCAACATACATAGCAAGCATGTTAATCAGAGTTCTGTTGACGCGCTCAGTCAATCCGTTCGTCTGTGGATGGTATGACGTGGCGTGACGAAACTGGGAGGCTGAGCGGCGAAGCAGCTCCTCAACGACGTCGGCTACGAACTGGCGGCCGCGATCGCTGATAATCGCGCGAGGGGGTCCATGCCGGAGGATTATGTAGCGTAATAAGAAGTCAGAAACGTTCTCGGCTGTGGCGGCAGAGAGTGGTGCGGTTTCAGCGTAACGGGTCAGATGGTCGACACAGATTATAATCCAGCGGTTCCCCTGGATGGATCTCGGAAAAGGGCCTATCAAGTCAATGCCGACGACTTCAAAGGGGGAACACGGAGGTGGTATGGGATGGAGAAGGCCTGGCGGTGCACTAGTTGGACGTTTGTACCGTTGACAATGGTCACAACTCGCAACGTATTTGGCCGTAGTTTGGCGCATGCGTGGCCAGTAAAAACGTTCGAGTGCGCGGTGGTATGTCCTGGCAAATCCCATATGGCCGGATGTTGGGTCGTCGTGCAAAGTTTGTAAGACGTTGGTTCGCAAAGCCTTAGGAACAACCAAAAGAAGGCGGGCCCCGGTCCCAGAAAAATTCCGCCTGTAAAGAATTCCATCCTGTACAACGAAAGGGCTCTGGCGGGGCTTCTCGACGGCGGATGAGAAAGAAGGAGCCAGACTATGGTCTTTGCGCTGTTCAGCACGGAAGGCGGCAAGATCTGGGAACGATGAGTCTATAGCTGCTAGACAGTCGTCAAAATTGTCGGCGTCACATTCCGTCATGGGAAGGGGAAGTCGCGACAGGCAATCAGCGTCTGCATGATGGCGGCCACTCTTGAAGCATATATCAAAGTCATACTCTTGCAAGCGTAAGGCCCAGCGTGCAAGACGGCCTGAAGGATCACGTAGACCAGTTAGCCAACACAGCGAGTGGTGGTCTGTGACGATAGAGAATCTGCGGCCGTAGATGTACGGTCGAAACTTGTGCACGGCAAAGACGACCGCAAGACATTCTTGCTCGGTAACGGTGTAATTCCGCTCTGCTTTGCTCAAACAACGGCTAGCATAGGCAATGACATGTTCGGCGGCTCCGTGACGCTGGACTAAAACTGCACCGATACCGATTCCACTAGCGTCACTGTGCACCTCAGTTGGGGCGGATGCGTCGAAATGGCGAAGAATAGGTCCGGAAGTCAGCATGAACTTCAGCTGAGAAAAGGACGACTCGCACTCTTTCGTCCACTGGAACGGCACGTCTTTGTTGAGCAAATGAGTGAGAGGCTGAGCCACATCAGCGAATTTTGGAACAAAACGCCGGAAATATGAGCACAGACCCAAGAAGCTTCGAAGTTCTCGCAGTGAACGCGGTCGAGTGAAGCTGCTTACCGCGGTGACTTTCTGTGGGTCAGGTCGAACACCGTGCTTGTCTACGAGATGGCCAAGAACTATCGTTGCACGATCACCAAAGTGGCATTTTTTTGAATTCAGGGTAAGTGCCGCTTTCTCAAGGCACGTTAGCACGACATCAAGACGGCGATTATGTTCGTCGAATGTGCGGCCAAAAATTACAACATCATCAAGATAACAAAGGCATATTTCCCATTTTAGGCCGCGGAGAACAGTGTCCATAAATCGCTCAAAGGTGGCAGGAGCGTTGCATAAACCAAACGGCATAACATTAAACTCATATAGACCGTCTGGAGTTGTAAACGCTGTTTTTTCCTTGTCCGCCGAGTGCATGGGAATTTGCCAGTATCCAGATCTGAGGTCTACGGAAGAAAAATACGAAGCAGAGTGCAGGCAATCAATGACGTCATCAATTCGGGGAAGCGGATATACATCTTTCTTCGTCACAGAGTTCAATCGCCGGTAGTCCACACAAAACCTCCAGGAACCATCCTTCTTCTTTACTAGTATAACAGGCGCTGCCCAGGGGCTAGAGGACTCCTGAATAACTTTCTTCGCCAACATTTCCTCTACCTGCTGAGCTATAATTTTACGCTCGGACGGAGATACTCTGTATGGTCTCTGGCGGATAGGATGGGCTGCACCAGTATTAATCACGTGGCGAGCACGTGAAGGTGGTACGGGAAATTCGTGGCCATTCTGTGCAAAATCAAAGACGGATGCATGATTGGACAGGATTCGAACCAATGTTTGTCTCTTCTCCGATGAAAGCGACTTATTCACCATACCTAGGAATACGTCATCATTTGGGTAGGCGCCGCAGGCGCGCCTGCACCTCTGCCGGGGTAAAACGTGAGACGTCCACCCCGGCCGGCGCAGGCGTCCTACGGGCGAGGAGGGACGTGTCCGCCTCGCGACTGGCCCACGTTGTGGACCAGTGTGCCTCCAGCTCCGATAGGGGAATCGCGCAGGGTGACGAAGGGCCGTTCAGGATCAGACGCACTGCCTGGCGTCTGTTGCGCCGGTAGAGCCTCTGGATATCGGCTGCGTTGTCGGGGTTCACCACCCGTGGGCGGGACTCACCCGTCAACTGAGGCAGCCGAACGGCGGTGGTGACCAGGGCAAGCGCCTCCGTCCACGCGGCCTCACATCGGTCCCAGGAGTCCTGGGACGGAGGTTCGCGTAGCAGGGAGCGCAGTACCCTGGCCTGCGCCTCCAGCAGGCCGGTGGCGTCGTCGTCGACGCCTCCCGACGGACGTCCGGTAGGTGGTCCATCGGAGCCCGTCGGGGATAATGGCGCGTGTGGAGATGTCGGCGGAGCTGCCGACTCCGGGGGTGAGGGCGGCGGTGCGTCGATGGTGTTGACGCCGGGTGACGTCCCGACACCAGGTGGGGTCCCGATGCGGCGGACCTTTGATGTTGGGCCCGCCGGCGGCTCCGCAGCGCTGCGGCCGGCCCTGGCGTCTTCCAGCTGATGCCTCCTGGTGTGGTTACGCAGGGCCCCGGCCGAGGTGTAGGACATCGGGCACCGCGGGCACTGGTGCCGCTCCTGGGACGTCACGTGGTCCGGAAGGCCGCCCTCGAAGCAGGGGTGTCCGGAAGGTCGTGGCGGCAGGTCCTCCCCGCACCGGGAGCAGGTGAAGAGCCTCTCCTCGATGCGGGCGCGATGGTCTCGCTCCAGGTGTCTCATGAGGGAGTGCACACGGCCGGTCCAGGAGGCGGAACCGTACTCGTGTGGACACCCCCCCTCCGTGCAGCGAAGCGGTTGCGGCACGGGGAAGAACACCTGGAGCCTGGCGCCGTCCCGGGAAGGGTTCGGCACCGGTGGCGCATGCGGAGGACCCGTCGGCGATCCGGATCCCTGTGACCGGCTGGACGTTGGCGGCGATGAGGCTTGCTCGTCCCGCCGTGGCCGCCGAGCTGGTGACGGTGCCGAAGACTCGTCCCCGGTTGATGCTCGCCGCCTCCTGGATGGTAGCGGAGGCCGTGGTCGCCGGGGAGGGCCCGGCCCGCCGCCCGAGTCCGAAGAGGACCAGGACGACGTTGAAGAGGCGGAGACCCTGGACCGGCGATGAGAAGGCCTCCGCGGGAGGCGGGCCCTCCGGGATGGCCCTGGCTGGTCGTGCCGGTCCGAGGCGGACGACGACGACGACGATGGAGATGTGCCAGGGTCCTCGGCCCGGCCCCCAGAAGAACGCCTCGAGGAAGACCCCCGAGGCATGGCGATGTCCGGCAGGTAGGACCCGGCAGGCGGCAGGTCAATATATATACTGAGCGCGTCAAAAGTGCGGAATATAAAATTTTAAAAATGTTTGAATTGATAATATGCGGAATCTGCAAGGCAAGGATGGCAGGCGAGATTCCTGGTAGAGGACATTATCTGCTACAAGCCTTGTGGGTAGAAGGCACAGGCGCAGGGCTTCCAGCTCCAGAAGAACGAGAGGTTTGATTTTGTACGCAGGGCTACCTGAGAATAACGCATATCCTAATTCCGTTATTGGGCACATGCACATTTTGTACATCATGATTAACGTATTTCTTCGTAGCCCATATTAACTGTTCCTGATTCTCTGCAGTATACCTGAAGCCCGTTGTGCTTTTGATGCCCAATGTTCTTCGTGCGAAGGGCAGTTATGTTTTCCTTCGTACATGATGCCCAAATATTTAGAGACTTCACCTGTAGTAACAAATTTTCCTTATGACATACAGATATAAGAAGTGGACCTGATATCGGGAATACCAAGATTGCACTTTGATTCTATTTTGTGACATGAAATTTTAATCGAGCCATTTCTTCAGCATATTCATATACCTCTGTAACGTTTGGTACAACAAGAAAATGTAACTTTCAGTTTCTAATAATGCAACGTCAGCGTCATAAACAAACTTTTACGTCCTGGCATTCGGCGATAGAGGTCATCAGAATATTAAATAACATTGGACATTGCTAATAAAACGGAGCCTTCGGGAACATCACGACTATGATTAAATTTAGACGAAGAGCAGCCGTCTTTAAAACAATAGAATTATCTCGATCTTAAAAATACAGTCCTAACCTAATGTAATAAACACGCAGAGACAGTAGCGTCGTGTGTGCAGCAGGGTACCAAGCCCAGATCGCGCTTGCCAAATTATTTAATCAGTTGATATATCAGTTTCAATGTGAATATCCGTTAAACTTGGTGGGGTGCGCGGTCCTGTAGGCGGCAGTCTTCCGGGTGGGCCCGTAGAAGCTGTCGAAGAGGGCCGCCGGGGACCACTTGGCGAGGAAAATCAGCCGAGTGGCGATGATGTAGCAGGTGATGACGACAACCACGAGGACGACGAAAATGACGCAGGCGCGCGACACGTTGATCGCATTCTCCCGGTACGCCGGAAACACGCCGTCCATGTTCGTCGCGTCTTCTGCCTCACCCGCTGCCTGTTGCCTTTCCCGGTATTCCTGCTCGTCTGTCACCAACTGGGCCTGGCGGCGGCGACCAGGCCCTGGGAGTCGGTGTTCCTCCAGTAAACCGTCGTGGCTCAGCGAAGCTGGAGCCCACACTGGGCGTGGCCGAGCCGGACACTCGATTTCTTCAATCTGCCCGTTCGACGGGGATGCTGGACTTGGCCAGATGTGGTCTTCGACTGCTTCGATAGGCGCCACAGCCGTTGGAATCCGCACATCGTGGGGCAAGACGAGGCCGTCCACAGCTTCGGCTGGCTTCTTCGATGCTGAAGCGCGAATGAGCTGCGCACTGACGGGACCTTCATTAGACACCGGAGCCTCCACGGGACACGGCGAGACATCTTCGCGACCAGGTTCACCGGGCTCCACAGATGCCGTGGTCTCCATCGAGTGCGACGAGCTTGAATGTCCACCCGGCTTCATGGCTTCTTCCTTCTTGCTGCTGGTGGTCTCTGCTTTGCTCGTGGTGATCGGGGCACGCGATGATCGTAACCTTTGCTTCTCGTGACGCAGGCGCCCACTGATCATGATGATGGCGATGAAGACGACGACGATGATGATCTTTGTGTTAATGGCTCGTACGCATGCACTCTGGGGGATTGAGGATGAATCTGTATCGATGGCTTATTAAGAATTATACAGGCCATGTAGCGCAATGATTACTCAAAATAATGTAAATAAACGGACAAATAAGAACAAATATAAATTTGTAATATAAATGGCAACGCATTGGAGGTTGGTGCATGTGTGCAGTCAGAACAGAGAGATTAGTTGACGGCTTAAAGCTGGCAATTTAGAACGAATACATAGGAGAAAAAGAAATAATCATTTTTAAGCACTGCAGGAGGAGTGTGGAGTATTTGGAAGCATAAATGTCATCATACTCGTATACGCTTGGTTGACAGAGAAAATTCACATAGAGCGTCGAGGATGACCACCTGGCTGTGTCCCAGCACTGAAGCACCAGGGCTAAGAGAAGTTGTGATGTCAGGATCAGTCCCATTTTAACGATCAGCATTTGGAGTAGCCTTTTTCTTATTAATTGATACCGGCGACAGTCTAGCAGATAACGTTCTATCAATTCGATTTCCTTGCAGTATGGGTACAGGGGCGATAATGCCGGACCAGTCCAATGTAATTAAATATATCGAAGGGAGGGGGGAAGAGAGGCTCCGCATGGTAATCTTGTGAGCACTAGTTCTGCTTGCCTTGAGGGGCGCCACTGAACTATCCATAAAAATTTAAGATGTCGATATTATGTCGTAGTAGTTATGGTTTTAATTTGTCTCTATGAATTTAAATAATTCTATATGTTGTGTTGCGCCTCCGCAAGGAGCATGGATATTATCGGACCGCTCAGCGATGCTCGTGCTAAGCATTTAGCCATTTCTTTAATTGTAGTCCACAGCGCCCTGGTACACCTAGTCATCAAATTCATCTGACGTGGAACTAATGGCATGAACGTCTTGAGAAGCGGGGAGTTTGACGAACCTGTGAGCTAGGTGCAAACAGACAGAGAGAGAATCAATTATAACAACGGCACTCGGGGCATCCGAAGGATGATTTCGCATAGCTAATATTATGGCCAAGAGCTCAGCCTGAAAGATAGGAGTGAATTCTGGGAGTCACAAAGAGATCCAAGCAAGCGTTGGCGAGTAGACACGCACATCTGCCTCTTCGTCTCTCACAGAATCATCGGTCTCTACAATGTAATTTGTTTGAGCCTGCGCATGGCAATCTTGAAAAGTGTTGTTTAAAAATTCGCTGTCTGAAATTTAGGGTATGGGGGAAATATGATCAAGATCTACCTTAAGAATTTTGGCTGAATTATTTGATGCAATTACGTCTGAATTTCCACATTTAAACGGTCTAACTGCTTTTGAATAAAAACAATCTGTGGTCTGTGAAATCGTGATCGATGAGTTAAAAATAAGGATTCGATTCATTGATGAACAACAACTGAGCACGTGGAAACTGGAGACTATAAAATTTTAGAGATGTTTGAATCGTTAATATACGGAATATGCAGGGCAATGAAGGTAGGCGCGCTTCCTGGTAGAGGACATTATTTGCTACAAGCCTTGGAGGTACAAGGCACCAGCGCAGGGCTTCGTACTGCAAAACAACGAGAGGTTTAGAAAGAGAGAGACAGAGAATATTTTATTAATGACTTCAGAGATGTTAGCCAGGTTAATTGCCTGGCTTGCTACTCAAAACGAGAGGTTTAATTTTGTATGCAGGGTACCTGAGTATAGCACGCATCCGAATTCCATTATTGGGCGCATGTACATTTTATACATCATGATTAACATATGCCTTCGTAGCCCATATTGCCTGTGGTTGAGTCTCCGCAGTATACTTAAAATCCGTTGTGCTTTAGATGCCAAATGTTCTATGCGGGAACGCCAGTCACGTTTTAGGGGCGAAGCTCCTCTTAGTCTAACCTTGTCACGCGTCAGTTGTCAGGCGTAACCCGCGTGTTGGGAGGCACGCGCTCGCCCTCGGCGCGTGCCTCTCTATCTCTCTCTCCTTCTCTCCCGGCGCGTGTCTTCCGGCGCGTGCCTCTGCAGTCTTGTGTGAGAGAGAGAGAGAGAGAGCGAAAGGCGCGCGTAGGCTAGGGAAACGTTGTTTCTTAGAGGAACGCTCTACCGGCTCGCAAAGAAGGAGAACGCGCCCTCACCCGCGAGAGACAACGTTGGCGCAGGCAGCGTCTCCTAGCGAGTTTCTTGATTGAGAAATACCGACTGCTCGCGTTGGAGAAGCGTTCACCGGCAACCTATATATATATATATATATATATATATATATATATATATATATATATATATATATATATATATATATATATATATATATATATATATGCACTGGACCTTGCAATGAAGTGCCGGTGGGAGATTTCACTTGTGCATAGTTCAACCATGAGGATCCGTAGCGTACGCGTTAACTAAATTAATCCGGAACTCGGCACGATCTACGATGAACATCCCGAGCTTCGCCCACTCATCATCATTCACTCCGTGGATATGCTGTAATTTTTTTCTTCGTACATGATGCCCAAATATTTAAAAGACTTTATCTTGGGTAACATATTTTGCTCATAATATATAGATATAAGAAGTGCATCTGATATCCGGAAACTAAGATTGCACTTCTGCTTCCATTTAGTGACATGAAATTTTAATCGAGCCGTTCCTCCAGCACATTCATCAACCTCTGTTACATTTGGTACAACAAGGAAATATCGTTTTCAGCTGCGGAGAATGCAAAGTCATCGGCATAAACATAAGCTTTTACGTCCTGGAATGTGGGGATGGAGCTCAGCAGAATACTAAAAAACACTGCTAATAAAAATGGGACGTTCGGGGACTCCACGATTATGATTGAATGTAGACGAGGAGCAGCCGTCTTTAAAACAATAAAATTCTCTCGAACTAAAAAATTCAGTCCTATTTTAATTGAATTCAAAATTACATTGCCCGTCATCCAAAAGTGTTATGCTGCCATGAATCGCCCGCTCAATTGCTTTGACCATATTAGAGATTAGTGGAACAGGCCTGATATTATCTACAATATAGCCCCATTCTTGCGTTTTAGTTACGCGGACTACTGTGACCATTTTCCAATCATACGGTATCCAAGCTTTCTCTAATCAATATCTTATAGTGTTTATATAGGAGAATATCAGGAGATGAGTCAAATAATATCTTTATCATGGATACCATAATTTCATCAGAGCTGGGGGCTGAGGAGGGTAAGCTCTGAATCACTTGAGTTAATCCTTGTAGCATAATTTTAGTGTAACCTGTCGTGAGCCATAGACGATGTGAATTTTGTCTGGAGGCTAAGTTAAGAATAAGTAATCCACATTAACTGGTGGCCGCAGGACTTTGCGTTATCTCATATATCTGAAGAGGGCTTTCTTACGTTTAGTCTTCGAGAGGTTACCGTAATGTTCCCTTTTGGAGACCTCTTTAGTTTGAGCAACTGGGAATATAAAAACGGCGTCGATAAGCTCATAATCAGACCGGCTTTACGGGCACTGGTTATAGAGACGCTACTTCCAAGCAGCTTTCCGTCGTCAGTGGTCTTGAGTGCAGTCTGGATTCCACCAAGGACTGTAGGTTCGCGTTTTGGATTCGACACGATATTCAGACATTTTATGTTTTATTAATTATAGCACGTAGCTTCATGGCTCTCATCGCTTCCTTTATAAATATCATTTATATCCTTTATATTTGGTGGGGGTGCGGGGTCACGAGGTGGCAGCCTTCCGGGCGGGTCCGTAGAAGCTGTCGATGAGGGCCGCCGGGGACCACTTGGCGAGGAAGATGAGCCGAGTGGCGATGATATAGCAGGTGATGACGACAACCGCAAGGACGAGGAAGATGAGACAAGCGCGCGACACGCTGATCGCATTCTCACGGTATGCCGGAAACACGCCGTCCATGTTCGTCGCGTCTTCTGCTTCACCCTCTGCCTGTTGCCTTTGCCAGTATTCCTGCTCGTCGATCACCAACTGGGCCTGTCGGCGGCGACCAGGCCCGGAGTGTCGGTGTCCCTCCAGTAAACCGCTGTGGCTCAGCGAAGCTGGAGTCCACACTGGGTGTGACCATGCGTGACACTCCATGGCTTCAATCGGCCCTCTCAAAAGGGGAGCTGGACTTGGCCAGATGTGGTCTTCGAGTGCTTCAATGGGCGCCGCAGCCGTTGGAATCCGCACCGTGTGGGGCAAGACGAGGCCGTCCACCGGTTCAGTTGGCCTAAGGGATGCTGGAACGCGAATAAGCTGCGCACTGACAGGGCCTTCATTAGACGCCGGTGCCCGCACGGGACACGACAAGGCGTCTTCACCACCAGGTTCACCGGGCTCCACGGATGCCGTGGTCTCCATCGAGTGCGGCGAGCTTCGACGTCCACCCGGCTTCATAGCTTCTTAGTTCTTGCTGCTGCTGGCCCCTGCCTCGCTCGTGGTGATCGGGGCACGTGATGATCGTGACCCTCGCTGTTCGTGACGTAGGCGCCCACTGATGATGATGATGAGGATGATGATGATTAAGACGACGATGATGACGATCTTTGTAGTAATGGTTCGTACCCATGCACTCCGAGGGATTGACCATGGATCGGTATCGATGGCTTATTAGGAATTATATAAGGCTATCAGCGCTACAATATATTTAAAATAAAGTAAGTAAACGGGAAAATATGAACAAATATAATTTGTAATAAAATGAAAACGCATAAAGGGAACACAGGATCCACTGGAGGTTGGGGCAAGTGTGCAGTCAGAAAAGACAGATTAGTTTATGGCATAGAGCTAACAATATAGAGTGAGTACATTGGACAAAACTAAATAATCATTTTTAAGCACTGCAGGAGGAATGGGGAGATATTGGAAGCATAAATATAACAATTGCATACGCTTGGTTGACTGAATAAAATCACCTAGAGCGTCGAGGATGACCCCGTGGCTGTGTCCCAGCACTGAGGCACCGAGGCTAAGGAGTTCTGATGTCAGGATCAATCCCATTGTAACAATCGACATTTCAAGTAGACTTTTTCTTATTAGTTTATACCGACGACGCTCTAACAGAAAATGCTTTATTGATTCCGTTTGGAGGCAGTATTGGCCCAGGGGCGATATCGCGAGACCAGTCCAATGTAAGTAAAGGTAATAAAGGGGGGGGGCGGGGGGGGAGACTCGACATCGTAATTTTGTGAACACTACTTCTGCTTGTCTTGAAGGGCACCACTGAACTTTCCATAGAAACTTAAGATGACGATATTATTTCGTAGTAGTTTCTGTTTCAATTTTCTCTCCATGAATTGAAAAATTTTTATCTCGTCGCAGTTACATGCGCCTCTGCACGGAGCATGGATATTATGAGACCGATCAGCGATGCTCGTGCCAAGCTATCAGCTATTTCGTTGAACTGCATTCCACAGTGTCTTGGTACCCACAGTAATTTTTTTTGGTTGAATTATTTTGTCATTAATTGTCGAATTTTCACATTTAAACTGTCTAATTGCTTGTGAATAAAAAGAATCTCTGGTCTGTGAAATCGTGGCCAATGAACTAAAAAGAAGGAGTCCGGTTCATTTATGCATATATACACAGCGCGTTGAAACTGGAGAATATAAAATTTTAGAAATGATTGAGTCAATAATATGCAGCATCTGCAGGGCAATAATGGTAGGCGCGCTTCCTGGTAGAGGACATTGTTTGCTACAAGCCTTGCGAGTACAAGGCACAAGAGTAGGGCTTCGTGCTGTAGAAGTACCAGAGGTTTAATTTTGTGTGCGGGGTACCTGAAAATAACGCGGATCTGAATTCCATTATTGGGCTCATGTACATTTTGTACATCATGATTAACGTATCCCTTGGTATCCCATATTGTCTATTGCTGAATCTGCGCAGTTTACCTGAAGCGCGACGTGCTTTAGATGCCAAATGTTCTGCGCGGGAACGCCAGTTAAGCTTTTTTCTACATGATGCCCAAATATTAAGACACTTCACCTGGGGTAACAAATTTTGCTTATAATGTATAGGTATAACAAGCGGACCTGAAGATTTCACTTTTTCCTACATTTAGTGACACGCAACTTTTTTCAAGCCACATCTCCAGCATATTCATACACCCCTGTCACGTTTGCTACAACAAGGAAATATCACTTTCACTTGCGAATAATGCAGTGTAATCGGCATAAGCATAAACTTTCACGTCCCGGCACTCGGGGATAGAGCTCATCAGGATATTAAATAACATTGGACATTGCTAATAAAACAGAACCTTCGGGGACCCCACGACTATGATTGAATTTAGACGACGAGCATCCGTCTTTAAAACAATACAATTCTCTCGATCTCAAGATTTCAGTGAACCACGCAATCATATATTTGGAGAGATTACAACCATGTACAGAATTCAGTAATATTGGCTATTCGACGCCGTCGTATGCTTTAGCGGTGTCTAATATCACTAGAGCAGCATTTTGTCTTCTTTTTCCTGCCAGCTGGATGCGGCTCTCTAACGCTGCATGCGCACACAATGTTGAGCAATCAGCCCTGAAAGTTATTTGATTTGGATTCAAGATTACATTGTCCGTCATCCAAAAGTGTTATTCTGCAATGAAGCACCCGCTCAAGTATTTTGACCATATTGGGCGCTAGTTCCATAGGCCTGACATTATGTACAATGTAGCCCAATTTTAACTTCTTAGTTACACGGACTACTTTGGCCATTTGCCATGGCAAGTGAAACCTTGCCTATATGCTTCAAGTCGTTAAATAATTCACTCTCGCGCTGTCACCTGTACTGGTCTCCCGATAAATGCGGACAACGGAGCGGCTGCTTCGGTAAAGGCATCCCGCGTTGGCAACTTCTTGTCCTGTTTTTCAGTTACCTAGGTTAGTTTCTTTATTTCTGAGAAAACCACATGGCTCCCCTCTGCTGCAGCCCCACTGCGACGGCACTGTAACGGCTTCCTTCCATTTAAGGGCTTGGATTTCGGCGCCCAACGCTGCACCAGGTCGGACGCTGCCTTTGACACATTCATATTGCCGCCACAACTGCTTCGGGATTCGACGGAGAGAAAAAAAAAAAAAAGGGGGGGGGGGGGGGTACGTTTCCTGGAAGTGACAAGCGGCTGCGGCTCTTTCACTCTTCTTTGGGGCGGTGTTCTAGTGTTTATTCGTTGCGGTGGTCATGTATTGCTCCTGCTCTTCTTCTTTTTACTTATTTTTTTTTTTGCTTCTACGGCGATGGGGGAAACAGTTCTCCGTTACTCCAGTGCAGTATACAAAGCTGAATACCTCTAGCAGCGAACGGTGATTGCATGCGTGGTCGACGTCAACCTGTGTCGCTCACAAGTTTCACAAGTGCAACGCTGTGGAGACTGGCGACACTTCTTGCAGCAGAAGCGTTCGCATCTAGAAATAGTTCATTCCTGTTTCGGCTCCGCAATGCGATTTTTTACCTCTTTTAGCCCGAACATTATACGCATACCTCATTTATTCTTTAGAAAGGAGCAAGCAACCCAGTTAAACGACTGTGAACATGTTGTAGCAAATATCTTAGCGTCTCGATGTCTTAGTTTCCTTGTTCTTTAACTACGTCCGCTCGCGACGCTTCACGCGCAAGCCACGTAAGAGCACTTGCACTATAGCGGCCATGGGACGCGCGGAGTAACACACCCTGCTAACCGGACTTCTTGCGTAGCATGCACAGCGTTGCATCTGGTGTACGAAACGGAGTATAGGTGCTTGAACACGTCAAGTATCTCAAGCACTTAAATAAGAGAATGGGAGCCGTCCTGCTTGTTCTATAGTGATTGGACGTAATGTAATAAAGGAGAGCAGCACCGGCGCAGAGGCAGCAAATCTCGTGCGTGCAGCAGGGTATCGAGCTCAGAGATCGCGTTTGGCAAATTCTTTAATTAGTTGGTGCTAATCATTTTCAAGTTCAATATTCGTTAAATCTGGTGGGGCGCGCGGAAGTCTTCCGTGTAGGCCCGTAGAAGCTGTTGATGAGGGCCGCCGGGGACCACATGGCGAGGAATATCAGCCGAGTGGCGATGATGTAGCATGTGATGACGACAATCACTAGAATGACGAAGATGAGACAGGCGCGCGACATGTTGATCGCGTTCCCGCGGTACGCCGGAAAGATGCCGTGCATTTTCACGGCCTTTTCTGCCTCACCCGCTGCCTGTTGCCTTTCCCGGTATTCCTGCTCGTCCATCACCAGCTGGGCCTGTCGGCGGCGACCAGGCCCTGGGAGTCGGTGTTCCTCCAGTAGATCGCTGTGGCTCACCGAAGCTGGAGTCCACACTGGGCGTGGCCAGGCGTGACACTCGATTGCTTCGATCGGCCCTCTCGACATGGGAGCTGGACTTGGCCAGATGTGGTCTTCGAGTGCTTCAATGGGCGCCACAGCCGTTGGAATCCGCACCGCGTGGGGCAAGACGAGGCCGTCCATCGCTTCGGTTGGCTTCATCGATGCTGGAGCGCGAATGAGCTGCGCACTGACGGGGCCTTCACTAGACGGCGGAGCCTGCACGGAACACGGCGAGACTACTTCGCCACCAGGTCGACCGGGCTCCACGGATGCCGTGGTCTCCATCGAGTGCGGCGAGCTTCGACGTCCACCCGGCTTCATAGCTTCTTCCTTCTTGCTGCTGGTGGTCTCTGCTTGGCTCGTGGTGATCGGGGCGCGTGGTGATCGTGGCCTTTGCCGCTCGTGACGCAAGCGCCCACTGATGATGATGATGCTGACGACGACGACGACGACGATGGTGATCTTTCTGGTTCGTACCCACGCACTCTGGGAGATTGAGCATGAATCGTTATCGACGGCTTACTTAGAATTATATAAGGCTATCTAGCGCTATAATATATTTTAAAAAATGTAAATATCGGAGAAAAATGAACAAATATAAATTTGTAATATAAATGAAAGCGCGTTGGAGGTCGGTGTATGTGTGCAGCCAGAATAGACAGGTTATTTCAGGGCATAAAGCTCGCAATCTTAAGTGAGTACATTGGACAAATATAGATAATAATTTTTAAGCACTGCAGGAGGAGTGTGGAGTAATTGGAAGCATAAACGTAATCATAATCGCATACGCTTGGTTGACTGAATAAACTAACAAATAGCGTCGAGGATGACCCCGTTGCTGTGTCCCAGCAATGCAGCACCTAGGCTAAGGAGAAATTCTGATGTCGCGATCAATGCCATTTTAACAATCGGCATCCATTTCCGGGCAGTATTTGTGCAGGGGCGATATTGCCAGCCCAATGCATTGCAATATTAACGAGGGGGGGGGGGGGAGCAGGAGGAAGACTCGACATTGTTATCTTGTGAGAACTACGTCTGCTTGTCTTGAGGGGCACCGCTAAACATTCCATGTAAGTTTAACATGTCGATATGATGTCGTATTAACTATTGTTTCAATTTTGTCTCTGTGAATTAAAAGATTTGTATATCTCGCCGTAGTTACATGCGCCTCTGGAAGGAGCATGGATATTGTCGGACCGCTCAGCGATGCTCGTGCTAAGCAATTAGCCATTTCATTTCATTGTAGTCCACAGCACCCTTGTACCGCTAGTCATCTTATCAAATTCATCTGAGGTGGAACTAACGACAGCGGGGGAGTTTGACGAAGCTGTGAGCTAGGCGCAAACAGAGAGAGAGAATCAGTTATAACAACTGCACTCGGGGCATCCGAAGGGTGACTACGCAAGGCTAATATCGTGGCCAAGAGCTTAGCTTGAAAGATAGGAATGAATTCTGGGAGTCGCAAAGAGTATGACGATCCAAGCGTTGGCGAGAAGATATCCATACCCGCCTTTTCGTTTCTCACAGAAGCATCGGTCGCTAAGACGTAATTTGTTTGAGCCTCAGCAAGGTAATCTTGAAAGATGTAGTTTAAAAACATGGCTGACTGACATTTAGGGTTTAGGGGAAGTATCATCAAGATCAATCTTAAGATTTTGGGTTGAATTATTTGATGCAATTACGTCTCGAAGTTTCATATTTACACTGTATAATTGCTTCTGAACAAAAACAATCTGTCGTCTGTGAAATTGTGCCCAATGATCTAAAAACAAGGAGTCCGCGGTTCATTTATGAATGTATATTTAGCGCGTCGAAAGTGGGGACTATAAAGAGTTAGAATTGTTTGAATCGTTAATATGCGGAATCTGCAGGGCAATGATGGTAGGCGCGCTTCTGGTTTAGGACATCATTTGCTACAAGCCTTGGGAGTGCGAGGGACGGCGAAGGGCTTCGTACAGCAAAGCAACAAGAGGTTTAATTTTGTACGCAGGGCTACCTGAGCATAACACGCATCCGAATTCCATGTCTGGGCGCATGTGCATTTTGTAAATCATGATTAACGTATCCATTCGTAGCCCATATTGTCTATTGTTGAGCCTGCGCAGCTTACATAATCCTTGTCGTGCTTTTGATGCCAAGTGTTCTTTGTGGGAAGGCCAGTTAAGTTTTTCTTCGTACATGATGCCCAAATATTTAAGAGACTTCACCTGGGGTGAACAGGTTTGCTCATAATACATAGATATAAGAAGTGGGTCTGATATCGGGAATACTAACATTGCACTTTTGCTTACATTTAGTCAGATTCAATTTTTATCAAGCCATATATCAAGCATATTCATATCCCTCTGTAACCTTTGGTGCAACAAGGAAATATCGCTTTCAGCTGCGGAGAATGCAACAGTCATCGACATAAACATGAACTTTTACGTCATGGTATGTGGGGATAGAGCTCACCAGAATATTAAATAACATTAGTAATAAAACGTAACCTTAGGGGACTCCACGACTCTGCTTGAATTTAGACGTGGAGCAGCCGTGCTTAAAGCAATAAAATTTTCTCGATCTCAAAAATTCATTGAACCAAGCAATCACATATTTGGGGAAATTACAACTGTGCAGAGAATTCAGTAAAATTGTATATTCGACGCTATGGTACGCTTTTGCGGGCTCTAATGTCACTGGGGCAGCGTTCTCTCTTCTTTTGTCGTTCGGTTATGGGAGGACGCTAATATCTGACCCCCATGCAGGGAGCACGGCTAAGCATCCGTGGGGGAAAGGGGGTGGAAGAGAGAGGAGAGAAAGGCCGTTGTTGAGGGCTCCAGAGATTTTCAGCACCTGGGGTTCTTTAACGTGCACAGTCAACGCACAGTACACTGGCCTCTGATATTTTCGCCTCCATCGAAAATGCGACCGCCGCGGCAAGGATCGAACCTGCGTATTTTGGGTGGCAGCCGAGCACCGTAACCACTACACGACCACGGCGGACTACTAAATTTCATACACCAGGTGCGATGCTGTGAAGACTGGCGACACTTCTTGCAGCAGATGCGTTCGCATCGGGAAATAGTTCATTCCTATTCCGGCTCCGCAATGCGATTTTAGCCCGAATAATAAAAGCATACCTCATTTATTCCTTAGAAAGGAGCAACCCTGTGAACATGTTTTCGCAAATATCTTAGCGTCTTGATTTGATCGTTTCTTTGTTTTGTTTTTAATTACGTCCGCCCGCGATGCTTCACACACAAGCTTCGCACGAGCACTTATACGACTATAGTGAACTACAAAAAGAAGCATCTCCTTCTAGCTTACTATAACATCGACGAAAGGCGGCCATGGGATGCGCGGAGTTACACACACTGCTAACGGGACTTCTCGGGTAGCATGCACAGCGTTGTATGTGGTGTAAGAAACGGAGTATAGGTGCTTGACCACGTAAAGTATCCTAAATAGTTATATAAGAGAATGGGACCCGTTCTCCTTGATCCAGTGACTAAACCTAATGTAATAAACACGCAGAGGCAACAGCATCGGGCCTACAGCAGGGTACCGAGCTCAGAGATCGCGTTTGGCAAATTCATTAATCAGTTACAGCTATATTAGTTTAAATGTCAATATCCGTTGAATTTGATAGGGGGCGCGGTCCCGTAGGCGGCATTCTTCCGGGTGGGCCCGTAGAAGCTGTCGATAAGGGCCGCCGGGGACCATTTGGCGAGGAATATCAGCCGAGTGGCGATGATGTAGCATGTGATGACGACAACCACGAGGACGACGAAGATGAGACAGGCGCGCGACACGTTGATCGCATTCCCCCGGTACGCCGGAAACACACCGTTCATTTCCGCGGCCTCTCGTGCCTCACCCGCTGCCTGTTGCCTTTCCCGGTATTCCTGCTCGTCCATCACCACCTGGGCCTGTCGGCGGCGACCAGGTCCTGGGAGTCGGTGTCCCCCCAGTAAACCGCTGTGGCTCACCGAAGCTGGTGTCCACACGGGGCGTGGCCAGGCCGGACACTCGATTTCTTCGACCGGCCCTCTCGACATGGGAGCTGGACTTGGCCAGATGTGGTCTTCGAGTGCTTCAATGGGCGCCACAGCCGTTGGAATGCGCACCGCGTGGGGCAAGACGAGGCCGTCCACCGCTTCGGTTGGCTTCATCGATGCTGGAGCGTGAATGAGCTCCGCACTGATGGGGCCTTCATTAGACGCCGGAGCCTGCACGGAACTAGGCGAGACGTCTTCGCCACCAGGTTCACCGGGCTCCACGGATGCCGTGGTCTCCATCGAGTGCGGCGAGCTTCGACGTCCACCCGGCTTCATAGCTTCTTCCTTCTTTCTTCTGGTGGTGTCTGCTTTGCTCGTGGTGATCAGAGCACGTGATGATCGTGGCACCCGCTGCTCGTGACGCAAGCGCCCATTGATGATGATGATGATGACGATGACGATGACGATGATCTTTGTGTTAATGGCTCGTACCCATGCACTCTAGAGGATTGAGCATGAATCGGTATCGATTGCATATTACGAAATATATAAGGCTATCTTGCGCTATAATATATTTGAAATCAATTAAATAAACGGACAAATATGAACGATTATAAATTTGTAATATAAATGAAAACGCATCGGATGTTGGTGCATGTGTGCAGTCAGAACAGAGAGATTAGTTGTCAGCTTAATGCTGGCAATTATTAGTGAATACATTGGACAAAAATAAATAATAATTTTTAAGCACCGCCGGGGGAATGTGGAATAATTGGAAGCATAAATGAAATCATAATCATGTACTCTTGGTCGACTGAATAAATTCACATAGAGCGTCCAGGATGACCTCGTGGCTGTGTCCCAGCACTGAAGCACTGAGGCTAAGGAGCAGTTCTCATGTAAGGATCAATCCCATCTTAACAATCGGCATTTCGAGCAGACTTTTTTTTTATTAATTTATACCGGCGACACTCTAGCAGGTAAGCTTCTATTGATTCGATTTCCGGGCAGTATTGGCACAGGGGCGACATTGCCGGATCAGTCCAAAGTAAGCAAGGATATTAAGGAGGGTGGTGGGGGAAGACTCGACATTGTTATCTTGTGAGAACTACTTCTGCTTGTCTTGAGGGCACCACTGCATTTTTAATGTTAATTTCAGATGTCGATATTATGTCGTAGTAGCTATTGTTTCTCTTTGTCTCAATGAAATTAAAAATTTCTTTATCTCGTCACAGTTAGATGCGCCTCTACCGGGAGAATGGATATGATGGGACCGCTCAGAGATGCTCGTGCCAAGCACTAAGCCATTTCTTTAATTGTAGTCCCCAGTGCCTTGGTGCCCATATTAAATTTATCAAATTCACCTCACGTGGAACTAATTGCATGAGCGTCTTGAGAGCCGGGAATTTTGACGAAGCTGTGAGCCAGGTGCAAATTTTGGGGTAACAAAATTTGCTTATAATGTATATATATAACAAGCGGACCTGACGATTTCACTCTTGCCTACATTTAGTAACACGCAATTTTTTTCAAGCCATATCTCCAGCATATTCATATACCTCTGTTACGTTCGCTACAACAAGGAAATATCACTTTCAGTTGCGAATAATGCAGTGTAATCGCCATAAGCATAAACTTTTACGTCCTGGCACTTGGCGATAGAGCTCATCAGGATATTAAATAACATTGGACATTGCTAATAAAACAGAACCTTCGGGGACCCCACGACTATGATTGAATTTAGACGAGGAGCATCCGTCTTTAAAACAATACAATTCTCTCGATCTCAAGAATTCAGTGAACCACGCAAACATATATTTGGAGAGATTACAACCATGTACAGAATTCAGTAAGATTGGCTATTCGACGCCGTCGTATGCTTTAGCGGTGTCTAATATCGCTGGAGCAGCGTTTTGTCTTCTTTTTCCTGCCAGCTGGATGCGGCTCTCTAACTCTGCATGCGCACACAATGTTGAGCAATCAGCCCTGAAAGCTATTTGATTTGGATTCAAAATAACATTGTCCGTCATCCAAAAGTGTTATTCTGCAATGAAGCACCCGCTCCACTACTTTGACCATATTGGTCGCTAGGTCAATAGGCCTGGTATTATCTACAATATAGCCCAAATTTTGCGTCTTATTTACAGGGACTACTTTGGCCCTTTTCCATGGCAAGTGAAACCTTGCCTATATGCTTCAAGTCGTTAAATACTTCACTCTCGCGCTGTCACCTGTACTGGTCTCCCGATAAATTCGGACAACGGAGCGGCTGCTTCGGTAACGGCATCCCCCACGTTGGCAACTTTGCGTCCTGTTTTTCAGTTACCTAGGTGAGTTTTTTTTTTTTTCTTTCTGAGAAAACCGCATGGCTCCCCTCTGCTGCAGCCCCACTGCGACGGCACTGTCACGGCTTCCTTCCTTTTAAGGGCTTGGCTTTCGGCGCCCAACGCTGCACCACGTAGGACGCTGCCTTTGACACATTCATATTGCCGCCACAACTGCTTCGGGATTCGACGGAGAGAAAAAAAAGGGGGGGGGAACGTTTCCTGGAAGTGACAAGCCGCTGCGGCTCCTCCACTCTTCTTTAGGGCGGTGTTCAAGTGTTTATTCGTTGCGGTGGTCATGTATTGCTTGTGCTATTCTTTTATTTATTTATTTATTTATTTATTTTACTGCTACGGCGTTGGCGGATACAGTTCTGCGTTACTGCAATGCAGTATACAAAGCTGAATACCTCTAGCAGAGATCGGTGATTGTATGCGTCGACGATGTCAACCTGTGACGCTCGCTATACTAAGTTTCATACATCAGGTGCGACGCTGTGGAGACTCGCGACACTTCTAGCAGCAGATGCGTTCGCATCGGGAAATAATTCGTTGTTTTTTCGGCTCCGCAATGCGATCTTTCATCCCTTTTAGCCCGAATAATAAGCGCATACTTCATTTGTTCTTTAGAAAGGAGCAAGCATCCCCGTTAAACGACTCTGAATATGTTGTAGCAAATATCTTAGCGTCTCGATGTCTTTAGTTTCCTTGTTCTTTATCCACGTCCGCTCGCGACAGTTCACGCGCAAGCCACGCAAGAGCACTTGCACTATAGCGGCCATGGGACGCGCGGAGTAACACACCCTGCTAACCGGACTTCTTGCGTAGCATGCACAGCGTTGTATCTGGTGTATGAAACGGAGTATAGGTGCTTCAACACGTCAAGTATCCCAAGCACTTAAATAAGAGAATGTTCCCTTCTGCTTGTTCTAGTGACTGGACCTAATGTAATAAAGGGGAAGAGCACCGGCGCAGAGGCAGCAAACCTCGTGCTTAAAGCGGGGTAACTAGCCCAGAGATCGCGTTTGCCAAATTCTTTTATCAGTTGGTGCTAATCATGTTCAAGTTCAATATTCGTTATATCTGGTTGGTCGCGCGGTCCCGTAGGCGGCAGTCTTCCGGGTGGGCGCGTAGAAGCTGTTGATGAGGGCCGCCGGGGACCACTTGGCGAGGAAGATCAGCCGAGTGGCGATGATGTAGCCGGTGATGACGACAACCACTAGGATGACGAAAATGAGACAGGCGCGCGACACGTTGATCGCGTTCCCCCGGTACGCCGGAAAGATGCCCTCCATTCTCACGGCCTCTTGTGCTTCACCCGCTGCCTGTTGCCTTTGCCAGTATTCCTGCTCGTCCATCACCAACTCGGCCTGTCCGCGGCGACCAGGCCCTTTGAGTCGGTGTCCCTCCAGTAAACCGCCATGGCTCACCGAAGCTGGAGTCGACACTGGGCGTGGCCAGGCGTGACATTCGATTGCTTCGATCGGCCCTCTCGACAGGGGAGCTGGACTTGGCCAGATCTGGTCTTCGACTGCTTCAATGGGCGCCACAGCCGTTGGAATCCGCACCGCGTGGGGCAAGACGAGGCCGTCCACCGCTTCAATTGGCTTCATCGATGCTGGAGTGTGAATGAGCTGCGCACTGACGGGGCCTTCATTAGACGCCGGAGCCTGCCCGGGGCACGGCGAGACGTCTCCGCCACTACTTTCACCGGGCTCCGCAGATGCCGTGGTCTCAATCGAGTGCGGCGAGATTGGACGTCCACCCGGCTTCATAGCTTCTTCCTTCTTGCTGCTTGTGGTCTCTGCTTGGCTCGTGGTGATCGTGGCCTTTGCTGCACGTAACGCAAGCGCCCGCTGATGATGATGACGACGACGACGACGACGACGATGGTGATCTTTCTGGTAATGGTTCGTACCCACGCACTCTGGGAGATTGACCATGAATCGTTATTGATGGCTTATTAAGAATTATATAAGGCTATCTGGCGCTATATTATATTTAAAATAATGTAAATATCGGAGAAAAATGAACAAATATAAATTTGTAATATAATTGAAAACGCGTTGGAGGTTGGTGTATGTGTGCAATCAGAACAGACAGGTTATTTCACGGCATAAATCTGGCAATTTAAAGTGAGTACATTGGACAATTATAGATAATAATTTTTAAGCACTGCAGGAGGAGTGTGGAGTAATTGGAAGCATAAACGTAATCATAATCGCATACGCTTGGTTGACTGAATAAACTAACAAATAGCGTCGAGGATGACACAGTGGCTATGTCCCAGCAATGCAGCACCGAGGCTAAGGAATTCTGATGTCGAGATCAGTGCCATTTTAACAATCGGCATTTCGAGCGAACTTTTACCATTTAATTCATTTACACCAGCGCAACTCTAGCAGAAGATGTTCTATCTCTTCCATTTCCGGGCAGTATTTGTGCAGGGGCGATATTGCCAGACCAATCCAATGCAATATTAAAGAGTGGGGGGAGGCGGAAGACTCGACATCGTAATCTTGTGAGCACAAGTTCTGCTTGTGTTGAGGGGCACCGCTAAACTTTCCATGTAAATTTCAGATGTCGATATTTGTCGTAGTAGCTATTGTTTCTCTTTTGTCTCAATGAATATAAAAAATTCTATATCTCGTCGTTGTTACATGCGCCTCTGCAGGGAGCATGGATATTATGGGACCGCTCAGCCATGCTCCTGCTAATCAATTAGCCATTTCATTTATTTGTAGTCCACAGCACCCTGGTACCGCTAGTCATCTTATCAAATTCATCTGAGGTGGAACTAATGACATGAGCGTATTGAGAGCCGAGGAGTTTGACGGAACTGTGAGCTAGGCGCAAATAGAGAGAGAGAATCAGTTATAACAACTGCACTCGGGGCATCCGAAGGGTGACATCGCAAAGCTAATATTGTGACCAAGAGCTTAGCTTCAAAGATAGGAGTGAATTCTGGGAGTCGCAAAGAGTATGACGAAGCAAGCGTTAGCGAGAAGATACCCATACCTGCCTTTTCGTCTCTCAAAGAAGCATCGGTCGCTACGACGTAATTTGTTTGAGCCTCAGCAAGGTAATCTTGAAAGGTGTAGCTTAAAAGCATGGCTGACTGACATTTAGGGTTTGCGGGAAGTATCATCAAAATCAATCTTAAGAATTTGGGTTGAATTATCTGACGCAATTACGTCTCGAAGTTTCATATTTACACTATCTAATTGCTTCTGAACAAAAACAATCTGTCGTCTGTGAAATTGTGCCCAATGATCTAAAAACAAGGAGCCCGCGGTTCATTTATGAATGTATATTGAGCGCGTCGATAGTGGGGACTATAAAAATTTAGAATCGTTTGAATCGTTAATATGCGGAATCTGCAGGGCAATGATGGTAGGCGCGCTTCTGGTTTAGGACATCATTTGCTACGAGCCTTGGGAGTGCGAGGGACGGCGAAGGGCTTCATACAGCAAAACAACTGGAGGATTAATTTTGTACGCAGGGCTTCCTGAGCATAACACGCATCCGAATTCCATTTCTGGGCGCATGTCCATTTTGTACATCATGATTAACGCATCCCTTTGTAGCCCATATTGTCTATTGTTGAGTCTGCGCAGCTTACATAATATTTGTCGTGCTTTTGATGCCAAGTGTTCTTTGTGGGAAGACCAGTTCAGTTTTTCTTCGTACATGATGCCCAAATATTTAGAGACTTCACCTGGGGTGGACAAGTTTGCTCTACAATACATAGATATAAGAAGTGGGTCTGATATCGGGAAAACTAAGATTTCCCTTTTGCTTACATTTAGTCAGATTCAATTTTTATCAAGCCATATATCTAGCATATTCATATCCCTCTGTAACCTTTGGTGCAACAAGGAAATATCGCTTTCAGCTGCGGAGAATGCAACAGTCATCGACATAAACATGAAATTTTACGTCATGGCATGTGGGGATAGAGCTCACGAGAATATTAAATAACATTAGTAATAAGACGTAACCTTAGGGGACTCCACGACTCTGCTTGAATTTAGACGTGGAGTCGCCGTGCTTAAAACAATAAAATTTTCTCGACTGTCAAAAATTCATTGAACCAAGCAATCACACATTTGCGGAAATTACAACTGTGTAGAGAATCAGTAAAATTGCATATTCCACGCTATCGTACGCTTTGGCGGGCTCTAATGAGCAGCAATGCGATTTTTATCCCTTTTAGCCCGAATAATAAACGCATACCTCATTTGTTCTTTGGAAAGGAGCAAGCATCCCCGTTAAACGACTCTGGAATATGTTGTAGCAAATATCTTAGCGTCTCGATGTCTTAGTTTCCTTGTTCCTTTAACTACGTCCGCTCGCGACGCTTCACGCGCAAGCCACGTAAGAGCACTTGCACTATAGCGGCCATGGGACGCGCGGAGTAACACACCCTGCTAACCGGACTTCTTGCGTAGCATGCACAGCGTTGTATGGTGTATGAAACGGGGTATAGGTGCTTGAACACGTCAAGTATCCCAAGCACTTAAATAAGAGGATGGGACCCGTTCTGCTTGTTCTAGTGACTGGACCTAATGTAATAAAGGACAAGAGCTACCGGCGCAGAGGCAGCAAACCTCGTGCGTAAGCAGGGGTAACTAGCCCAGAGATCGCGTTTGGCAAATTCCTTTATAAGTTGGTGCTAATCATTTTCAAGTTCAATATTCGTTATATCTGGTGGGGCGCGCGGTGCCTTAGGCGGCAGTCTTCCGGGTGGGCCCGTAGAAGCTGTCGATGAGGGCCGCCGGGGACCACTTGGCGAGGAAGATCAGCCGAGTGGCGATGATGTAGCAGGTGATGACGACAACCACTAGGATGACGAAAATGAGGCAGGCGCGCGACACGTTGATCGCGTTCCCGCGGTACGCCGGAATGATGCCCTGCATTTTCACGGCCTTTTCTGCCTCACCCGCTGCCTGTTGCCTTTCCCAGTATTCTTGCTCGTCCATCACCAACTCGGCCTGTCGGCGGCGACCAGGTCCTGGGAGTCGGTGTCCCCCCAGTAAACCTGCTGTGGCTCACCGAAGCTGGTGTCCACACGGGGATTGGCCAGGCGTGACACTCGATTGCTTCGACCGGCCCTCTCGACATGGGAGCTGGACTTGGCCAGATGTGGTCTTCGAGTGCTTCAATGGGCGCCACAGCCGTTGGAATCCGCACCGCGTGGGGCAAGACGAGGCCGTTCACCGCTTCGGTTGGCTTCGATGCTGGAGCGTGAATGAGCTGCGCACTGACAGGGCCTTCATTAGACGCCGGAGCCTGCACGGAACACGGCGAGACGTCTTCGCCACCAGGTTCACCGGGCTCCACGGATGCCGTGGTCTCCATCGAGTGCGGCGAGCTTCGACGTCCACCCGGGTTCATAGCTTCTTCCTTCTTGCTTCTGGTGGTCTCTGCTTGGCTCGTGGTGATCGGTGCACGTGATGATCGTGGCCCCTGCTGCTCGTGACGTAAGCGCCCATTGATGATGATGATGATGGTGATGGCGATGACGATGATGATGATCTTTGTGTTAATGGCTCGTACCCATGCACTCTGGGGGAATGACCATGAATCGGTATCGATTGCATATTAGGAATTATATAAGGCTATCTTCCGCTATAATATATTTGAAATCAATTAAATAAACGGACAAATATGCACGATTATAAATTTGTAATATAAATAAAAACGCACCGGATGTTGGTGCATGTGTGCAGTCAGAACAGAGAAATTAGTTGTCAGCTTAAAGCTGGCAATTTTTAGTGAATACATTGGACAAAAATAAATAATAATCTTTAGGCACTGGAGGAGGAATGTGGTGTAATTGGAAGCATAAATGAAATCATAATCGTGTACTCTTGGTTGACTGAATAAACTCACATAGAGCGTCGTGGATGACACCGTGGCTGTGTCCCAGCACTGAAGCACCGAGGCTAAGGAGCAGTTCTCATGTAAGGATGAATCCTATTTTAACGATCGGCATTTCGAGCGGACTCTTTCTTATTAATTTGTACCGGCGACACTCTTGCAGGTAATGTTCTATTGATTCGATTTCCGGGCAGTATTGGCACAGGGGCGACATTGCCGGATTAGTCCAAAGTAAGTAAAGATATTAAGGAGGGGGGAAGGGGAAGTCTCGACATTGATATATTGTTACTCTACTTCTGCTTGTCATGATGGGCGCCATTGAACTTTCCATGGAAACTTAAGATGTCGATATTGTGTGGTAGTAGTTATTGTTTCTATTTTGTCTCCGTGAATTGAAAAATTTCTATATCTCGTCAGAGTTAGATGCGGCTCTACCGGGAGAATGGATATGATGGGACCGCTCAGAGATGCTCGTGCCAAGCACTAAGCCATTTCTTTAATTGTAGTCCCCAGTGCCCTGGCACCCATATTAAATTTATCAAATTCATTCATCTGAGGTGGAACTAATGACATGAGCGTCTTGAGAGCCGGGAAGTTTGACGAAGCTGTGAGCCAGGTGCAAATTTTGGGGCAACATATTTTGCTTATAATGTATAGATATAACAAGCCGACCTGACGATTTCACTCTTGCCTACATATAGTGACACGCAATTTTTTTCAAGCCATATCTCCAGCATATTCATATACCTCTGTTACGTTCGCTACAACAAGGAAATATCACTTTCAGTTGCGAATAATGCAGTGTAATCGCTATAAGCATAAACTTTTACGTCCCGGCACTTGGCGATAGAGCTCATCAGAATATTAAATAAAATTGGACCTTGGTAATAAAATGGAACATTGGGGGCCTCCACGACTCTGCTTGAATTTAGACGAGGAGCAGCCGTGCTTAAAGCAATAAAACTTTCTCGACCTCAAGGATTCATTCAACCTCGCAATCATATATTTGGGGAAATTACAACTGTGCAGAGAATTCAGGAAAATTGTATATTCGACACTGTCGTATGCCTTGGCGGTGTCTAATGCACTAGAGCAGCGTTTTGTCTTCTTTTTCGTGCCAGGTGGATGCGGCTCTCTAAATCTGTATGGGCACACCATATTGAGCAATCAGCTCTGAAACCTATTTGATTTGGATTCAAAATTACATTGTCCGTCGTCCAAAAGTGTTATTCTGCAATGAAGCACCCGCTGAACTACTTTGACCATATTGGGCGCTAGTTCCATAGGCCTGATATTATCTACAATATAGCCCAATCCTTGCGTCTTAGTTACAGGGACTACCTTGGCCATCTTCCATGGCAAGTTAAACCTTGCCTATGCTTCAAGTCGTCATATAATTCACTCTCGCGCTGTCACCTGTATTGGTCTCCCGATAAATTCGGACAACGGAGCGGCTGCTTCGGTAACGGCTGCCTGCGTTGGCAAGTCTCTGTCCTGTTTTAGGGGCGAAGCTCCTTATGGCATCACCCGGGGCGGTTCTCGGTTGTCGATGCATCCTGCGTAGCCAGTAGCGTCTCCCTTAGCATACAATTGCATACAATAGATGGCGCTGTCCCATAGAGATGCATGCAAACTGCACTTGGGTGACGATACACTAGATGGCGCTGTACGCATTCTGTGTCATCTCAATTTCTCGTCTCGTTTCCGAAAGGGCGCTGTCGCATAGACGTGCGTACAATATGGCGGTTGGGTGAAGGTACGCTAGATGGCGTTGGCGGTGCAGCTGCTCTCCGATTGGCTGCTGCGCGGGCTGCGCGGGGAGCGCTCCCCTCATTCTCCTGGATCGTCGCCGTAGGTGTCGGATCGCGCTTGGTGGACCATGGACGAAGGGGAAAAATTCCGAACGTTGTGTCCGAAGCGCAGAATCGAACCAGGGACCCCTCGCTTCCGAACGCGCGGCGCTAGCCACTACGTCACGAAGCGCACATGGACACATGCACCACGATGACAGTAAATACCCAACATTAACGAAAGACTGCGCGTTTCTAACGCGTTTGTGCTAGCGCGTTACGGCCCGTGTAAGAAGCTGGTGTAAGACGCTGTGGCCTCTCCGCCTTATACTCTCTCAGCAGTCATCTGATGGCGTCGGCAAACGCGGTGCGCGTTCCGGCCTGTGTAAGGGGCTGCGTAAGGCGTCTTTACATGATGATCGACTGGGCGAATTACACGGAAGGTTCACGGTTTACCGATGATTCCCTCCGGAACTTCGCCCAATCATCATCATCATTCACCCCGTGGATATGCTGTGTTTTTTTTTCAGTTACCTAGGTGAGTTTTGTTTTTTTTTTTATTTCTGAGAAAACCGCATGGCTCATCTCTGCACAGCTGTGTTTTGTGCCCGACGTTGCCTTGCTGCAGCGCCACTGCGACTGCACTGTAACGGCTTCCTTCCTTTTGAGGGCTTGACTTTCGACGCCCAACGCTGCACCACTTAGGACGCTGCCTTTGACACATTCATATTGCCGCCACACCTACTTCGGGGATCGTTGAAAAGAAAAAAAAAGGTTTCCTGGAAGTGACAAGCGGCTGCGGCTCTTTCACTCTTCTTTGGTGCGCTGTTCTAGTGTTTATTCGTTGCGGTGGTCATGTATTGCTTGTGCTATTCTTCTCTCTCTCTTTTTTTTTTTTTTTTGCTGTTACGGCGTTGGCGGAAACAGTTCTCCGTTAGTGCAGTATACAAAGCTGAATACCTCTAGCAGCGAACGGTGATTGTATGCGTCGACGATGTCAACCTGTGACGCTCGCTATATACTAAGTTTCATACATCAGGTGCGACGCTGTGGAGACCCGCGACACTTCTAGCAGCAGATGCGTTCGCATCAGCAAATAGTTCATTCTTTTTCCGGCTCCGCAATGCGATTTTTTATCCCTTTTAGCCCGAATAATAAACGCATACCTCATTTGTTCTTTAGAAAGCAACAAGCAACCCCGTTAAACGACTGTGAAAATGTTGTAGCAAATATCTTAGCGTCTCGATGTCTTAGTTTCCTTGTTCTTTAACTACGTCCGCTCGCGACGCTTCACGCACAAGCCACGTAAGAGCACTTGCACTATAGCGGCCATGGGACGCGCGGAGTAACACACCCTGCTAACCGGACTTCTTGCGTAGCATGCACAGCGTTGTATGGTGTATGAAACGGGGTGTAGGTGCTTGAACACGTCAAATATCCCAAGCACTTAAATAAGAGGATGGGACCCGTTCTGCTTGTTCTAGTGACTGGACCTAATGTAATAAAGGAGAAGAGCACCGGCGCAGAGGCAGCAAACCTCTTGCCTGCAGCAAGGTAACTAGCCCAGAGATCGCGTTTCGCAAATTCTTTTATAAGTTCGTGCTAATCATTTTCAAGTTCAATATTCGTTATATCTGGTGGGTCGCGCGGTCCCGTAGGCGGCAGTCTTCCGGGTGGGCGCATAGAAGCTGTTGATGAGGGCCGCCGGGGACCACTTGGCGAGGAAGATCAGCCGAGTGGCGATGATGTAGCAGGTGATGACGACAACCACTAGGATGATGAAAATGAGGCAGGCGCGCGACACGTTGATCGCGTTCCCGCGGTACGCCGGAAAGATGCCCTGCATTTTCACGGCCTTTTCTGCATCACCCGCTGCCTGTTGCCTTTCTCAGTATTCTTGCTCGTCCATCACCAACTCGGCCTGTCCGCGGCGACCAGGCCCTGGGAGCCGGTGTTTACTGGAGGTGTCCCTCCAGTAAACCGCTGTGGCTCACCGAAGCTGGATTCCACACGGGACGTGGCCAGGCGTGACACTCGATTGCTTCGATGGGCCCTCTCGACAGGGGAGCAGGACTTGGCCAGATGTGGTCTTCGAGTGCTTCAATGGGCGCCGCAGCCGTTGGAATCCACACCGCGTGGGGCAAGACGAGGGCGTCCACCGCTTGAGTTGGCTTCATCGATGCTGGAGCGCGAATGAGATGCGCACTGACGGTGGCTTCAGTAGACGGCGGAGCCTGCACGGAACTAGGCGAGACGTCTTCGCCACCAGGTTCACCGGGCTCCATAGATGCCGTGGTCCCCATCGAGTACGGCGAGCGTGGACGTCCACCCGGCTTCATAGCTTCTTCCTTCTTGCTGCTCGTGCTCTCTGCTTGGCTCGTGGTGATCGTGGCCCTTGCTGCTCGTGACGCAGGCGCCCACTGATGATGATAATGATGATGATGACGACGACGATGGTGATCTTTCTGGTAATGGTTCGTACCCACGCACTCTGTGGGATTGAGCATGAATCGTTATCGATGGCTTATTAAGAATTATATAAGGCTATCTAACGCTATAATATATTTAAAATAAGGTAAATATCGGACAAAAATGAACAAATATAAATTTGTAATATAAGTAAAATCGCATTGGAGGTTGGTGTATGTGTGCATTCAGAACAGACAGGTTATTTCACGGCATAAAGCCGGCAATTTAAAGTGAGTACATTGGACAAATATACATAATTTTTGAGCACTGCAGGAGGAGTGTGGAGTAATAGGAAGTATAAATGAAATCATAATCGTATACGCTTGGTTGACTGAATAAACTCACATAGAGCGTCGAGGATGACCCCGTGTCTGTGTCCCAGCACTGAAGCACCGAGGCTAAGGAGCAGTTCTCATGTGAGGATCAATCCCATCTTAACAATCGGCATTTCGAGCAGACTTTTTCTTATTAATTTATACCGGCGACACTCTAGCAAGTAATGTTCTATTGATTCGGTTTCCGGAGAGTATTTTGAACACCTGGGGTTCTTTGACGTACACTGCCGCATTGGCTGCAGAAATTAGCGTCCTTTCCTAACCAAACTACAATCATCATCAACAACGCACAGTACACAGGCCTCTGGCATTTTCGCCTCCATCGAAAATGCGACCGCCGTTGCCGGGATCGAACCCGCGTATTTGGGTGGCAGCCGAGCCCCGCGAACACTACACCACCGCGGCAGACTACTAAATTTCATACGTCAGGTACCACGCTGTGGAGACTGGCGACACTTCTTGCAGCAGATGCGTTCGCATCGGGAAATAGTTCATTCCTTTTCCGACTCTGCAATGCGATTTTTTAACTCTTTTAGCCCGAATAGTAAACGCATACCTCATCTTTTCCTTAGAAAGGAACTACCCCGTTACACGACTGTGAACATGTCGCACGCTATCTTAGCGTGTCGTCGTCTTAGTTTTTGTTTTTTTAACCACGTCCGCTCGCGACACTTCACGCGCAAGCCTCTCGAGAGCACTTACACGACTATAGTAAGCTACAAGAAGCAGCAACTCCTTCTAGCTCACTATAACATCGACGAAAGGCGGCCATGGGAAGCGCGGAGTAACGCACCCTGCTAACCGGACTTCTTCCGTAGCATGCACAGCGTGGTACCTGGTGTATGAAACGGAGTATAGGTGCTTGACAACCTAAAGTATTCCAAGCACTTATAGAAGAGAATGGGACCATTTCTGCTTGTTCTAGTGACTGGACCCAATGTAATAAAAGAGAAGAGCACCGGCGCAGAGACAGCATCGTGCGTGCAGCAGCGTATCAAGCCCAGAGATCGCGTTTGGCAAATTCTTTAATCATCTGCCGCTATATCGATTTAGACATCAATATCCATGACATTTAGTCGGGGTGCGGGGTCCCGTAGGTAGCAGTCTTCCGGGCCGGCCCATAGAAGCTGTCGATGAGGGCCGCCGGGGACCACTTGGAGAGGAAGATGAGCCGAGTGGTGATGATGTAGCAGGTGATAACGACAACCACTAGGATGACGAAGATGAGACAGGCGCGCGACACGCTGATCCCATTCTCCCGGTACGCCGGAAACACGCCGTTCATTTCCGTGGCGTCTTGTGCCTCACCAGCTGCCTGTTGCCTTTGCCAGTACTCTTGCTCGTCCATCACCAGCTGGGACTGTCGACGGCGACCAGGCCCTGGGAGTCGGTGTTCCTCTAGTAAGCCGCCGTGGCTCACCGAAGCTGGTGTCCACACGGGGCGTGGCCAGGCCGGACACTGGATTTCTTCAATCGGCCAGTTCGACGGGGATGGTGGACTTGGCCAGATGTGGTGTTCGAGTGCTTCAATGGCCGCCACAGCCGTTGGAATCCGCACCGCGTGGGGCAAGACGAGGCCGCCCACCGCTTCAGCTGCCTTCATCGATGCTGGAGCGCAAATGAGCCGCGCACTGACGGGGCCTTCATTAGACGTCGGAGCCTGCATGGGAGACGGCGAGACGTCTCTGCCACCAGGTTCACCGGGCTCCACAGATGCCGTGGTATCCATCGAGAGCGGCGAGCTTGGACATCCACCCGGCTTCATCGCTTCTTCCTTCTTGCTGCTTGTGGTCTCTGCTTGGCTCGTGGTGACCAGCGCACGTGGTGATCGTGGCCCCCGCTGCTCGTGACGCAAGCGCCCACTGATGATGATGATGATGATGACGACGACTACGATGATGATCTTTCTATTAACGGCTCGTACCCATGAACTCTGGGGGATTGACCGTCAATCGGTATCTATGGCTTATTAGGAATTATATCAGGCTCTCCTGCGATATAATATATTCAAAATAAAGTAAATAAAGGGACAAATATGAACAAATCTAAATTTGTGATATATATGAAATCACATTGGATGTTGGTGCATGTGTGCAGTCAGAACAGAGAGAGATTAGTTTTCAGCGTAAAGCTGGCAATTTTTAGTGAGTACATTGGGCAAAAATAAATAATAATTTTTAAGCACTGGAGGAGGAATATGGAGTAATTGGAAGCATAAATGTAATCGTAATCATGTACTGTTGGTTGACTGAGCGTCGAGGATGACCCCGTGACTGTGTCCCAGCACTGAAGCTCCGAGGCTAAGGAACAGTTCTCACGTAAGGATCAATCCCATTTTTACAACCGGCATTTCGAGCAGTCTTTTTCTTGTTAATTTATACCGGTGGCACTCTAGCAGGTAATGTTCTATTGATTCGATTTCCGGGCAGTATTGGCACAGGGGCGGTATTGCCTGAGCAATCCAATGTAAGTTAGGAATACAGGGGGGGGAGTCTCGATATCGTAATCTTGTGGGCACTACTTCTGCTTGTCATTATGGGCGCCATTGCGCTTTCCATGGAAACGTAAGATGTCGATATTGTGTCGTAGTAATTGTTTCAATTTTGTCTCTATCAATTGAAAAATTTCTATATCTCGTTGCAGTCGCATGCGCTTCTACAGGGAGTATGGATATTATGGGACCGCACAGCGATGCTCGTGCTAAGCAATCAGCCATTTCGTTTAATTGTAGTCCACAGCGCACTGGTACCGCGAGTCATTTTATCAAAATCACCTGAGGTGGAACTAATTACATGAGCGTCTTGAGAGCCGGGAAGCTTGATAAAGCTGTGAGCTAGGTGCAAACAGAGAGAATCAGATATAATAACTCCACTCGGGGCATCCGAAGGATGCTTTCGCAAAGCCAATATTGGAGCCAGGAGCTCAGCCTGAAAGATAGGAGTGAATTCTGGGAGTCGCAAAGAGTATGACCACGCAAGCGTTGGCGAGAAGATACCCATACCTGCCTTTTCGTCTCTCAAAGAAGTATCGGTCGCTACGACGTAATTTGTTTGAGCCTGAGCAACGTAAGCTTGAAAGATGTTGTTTAAAAACTTGGCCGACTGAAATTTAGGGTATGGGGAAAATATCATCAAGATCTATCTTAAGAATATTGGTTAAATATTTTGATGAAATTACGTCTCGAATCTTCGCATTTAAACGGTCTAATTGTTTCTCAATAAAGACAATCTGTGCTCTGTGAAATCGTGTCCAATGAGCTAAATAGAAGGAGTCCGGTTCATTGATGAATATATACTGAGCGCGCCGAAACTGGAGACTAAAATTTTAGAAATGTTTAAATCGTTAAAATGCGGTATCTGCAGGGTGTCATGGTAGGCGAGTTTCCTGGTGGAGCACATTATATGGTGCAAACCTTGGGAGTACAAGGCACAGGAACAGGGCTTTGCGCTCCAAAAGAACCAGAGGTCTAATGTTGTGCGCAGGGCTACCTGAGAATAACACGCATCCGAATGCCATTATTGGGCGCATGTAGTACATTTTGTCCATCATGATTGACGTATCTCTTCGTAGCCCATATTGTCTATTGCTGAGTCTGCGCAGTATACATAGAGCCCGTTGTGCTTTAGGTGCCAAATATTCCTTGTGGGAAGGCCAGTTAAGTTTTTTTTTTTTTTTTTTTTTAAGGGGCGAAGCTCTTTAGTGTGGGTCGTTCCCTCCTCTGTAGTAGTATGTATGTAGCCACCTCGCGCTGCCGGGAGGCTCGTGCTCGCCCTCGGCGCGTGCCTCCCGGCGCGCGAGCTCTCTCACTCTTCCATCTGCTGTCTCGTGAGAAAGAGAGAGATAGAGACAGAAAGAGAGAGAGAGCGAAAGGAGCGCGTTGACTACGGAAACGCTCTTTCTTCGATGAACGCTCTACCAGCTCGCAAAGGAGAACGCGCCCTCACCTGCGAGAGACAACGTTGGCGCAGGCAGCGTCTCCTAGCGAGTTTCTTGATTGAGAAATACCGACTGCTCGCGTTGGAGAAGCGTTCACCGGCAAAACCCATATATATATATATATATATGCACTGGATCTTGACTTGTAATGAAGTGCCGGTGGGAGATTTCACTTGTGCGTAGTTTAACCATAAGGATTCGTAGCGTGCGCGTTAACTAAATTTATCCGGAACTCGGCACGATCTACGATGAACATCCGGAGCTTCGCCCACTCGTCATCATTCACTCCGTGGATATGCTGTGGATATTTTTTTTCGTACATGATGCCCAAATATTGTTTGTTTGTTGTTTTGTGGGGTTTAACGAACCAAAACCAGTTCTGATTATGAGAGACGCCGTAGTGGAGGTCTCCGGAAATTTAGACCACCCGGGGTTCTTTAACGTGCACTGACATCGCACAGCACACGGGCCTCAACATTTCGCCTCCATCTAAATGCAGCCGCCGCGGCCGGGATTCGGTCCCGCGACCCTCGGATCAGCAGCCGAGTACCATAGCCACTAAACCACCGTGGCGGGGCGCCCAAATATTTAGGAGACTTCACCTGTGGTAACAAATTTTTCTTATGATATACAGATACAACAAGCGGATATGATATCGGGAATACTAAGATTTCAATAATGCTTCCATTTAGTGACATGAAATTTTAATCGAGCCATTTCTCTAGCATATTCACATTCCTCTGTAACGTTTGGTACAACAATGAAATAATACTTCCAGCTACGAAGAATGCAACGTCATCGGCAAAAACATAAACCTTTGCGTTCTGGCATGTTGGGATTAGGGATGGTCGATCAAAATGTTTAATCGATTAATCGTTAATCGTTCATCGATTTAGCCATTCATCGATTAATTGCTTTCGGTGTAATGTTTTAATCGATTAATCGAAATTTTTTATAGGTGCTTGAAAAATGATGCCTTGTTGTTTGAGAAGCATTGCTTGTGTTTGATAGCGACACAAGTATTTATCCGACGCGCTAGAGATCACATGCGCGCATTAGCGGCTGCGTGAAAATTCGCACTTTCGCCCACTGAACACAGGGAGCCCGTCGTCTTTTGATGATGTCAAGGATCCTAAATTCCGTGGGTGGTCACGATCCACGGACAATTCGGCAGCAGGTCGTATTTCTCGAAGTCTGCCTACTAGAGCGAACCGAAATTGGAGGCGCTTTCGGCGACCACACTGGTCGGAAAGTCGCACAGGAAACATGCAGTGTGGCCGAGGGCGAGAAAATTCCGAGAAAGGTAAAAAATAAAAAGGAGACGAGGACTAAAGGAAAGTTAACGACGCTCGCTCTTGTAGGGACGGCAACAATTCTCGGTTTGTCCATTAGATATTGTGGAAGCCCTCGATAATACTATAACCACGAACTGACGTGATCTCTCCCTTGTGGTCACTCATGCTAGATTGCACAGCAGCATACCGGTCTCAAACAGGCGATCAGTGCAGGGCATCTGCGGGAAATATAGTGACACGAGTTTTCCCTACCGGCTGGAATAAACGGCAGCTGTGCCAGTATACTGCAAAGGCTTCACCTCGTCGCCGACTTAGCTCGGCGCTACACGCACCTTTTCAGTCGCGCGTACAGCTCGAACTGTGAACGCTGTCTAATGTATCAGAGATTAGAACACATAGTATTTCGCGACTGTCATCCATTCGTGCCACAGCAGTAGACGGCGGCCTCTATAGGCTGGCTGACATGGGAGTACAAGCAACGGTTAAAAGCTGTATTTCACCCGAAATGGGCGACCATACAGGATTACCAAATGCTACAAGGTCATTTTTTGAATAGAAATGGATTGGATACGAAACGTTTGGTATACCAATGCGCAAAGTTGCGCATTATGAAAAGCGACTATTAGACTTAAATATAGCTAAAGTGGTTTCTCTTCATTATGCGACTATTAGACCTTTTTCATAATCCTCGAGCGCGTTTCCCTGCACAGCGTATTCGCCCTACTAATGGTGGCCCCTGTCACGTTACAAGTGGAGGCGAGGTCCCAGTTACACGTGCTGGGGTTTTACTGCTATGAGTGTTTATGTTAAGAGAGCTGAGTCGACATTTTCCGCGTCATACCACGCTGTTTTGCAGAAATGAATAGCTGCCATAAGTTGGGCTAACCGCATTGCAGGGAAACTAGCATTACAGTTATCAAAGGGTATATAGGCGTTAAGGCGGACAGCTAGGCTAGTTGGTATCAAGCGTAATGAAATATGATTACTAGCGTCCATGTCCCCTTTGCGCAAGCAGTCATGTCTGATTATGTATATACAGATCATTCATTCTTATCCCCATCATCATGCTTCATCGCTCTTTTCCCTTGCTGCGTTGTCCCCAAAGTAGAGTAGAAGGCCGGGGCGTACTAGATCAGGCCACCCTCTCTACTTTCCAATAGATTATCTCCCTTTCTTTCATTGGTGACAAACAATCTTTGTTTCGCTAAGGAGTAAAATACAACGGCAATAAGAACTGAACCGGTCAAGAAATAAGCAGCGCATATTACGATGTGGCACTTACCCAAGAAGCAAGTAAAATCTGGGAGTTAAATAAAACGGCGTAGGCGACGGAGATCGGCAAGAGTTCATTTCTATCTCTATGGGGTATGGCCGCCTGCGGCTCCGGGCTCCTTCTGCTCACGTAGAAATATGAGCTCGACATCTGCGTCTTGGCGTCGCGCGCCTCGCAATCATGCGCTCCGGCCAAGGGGCGGTGCTGGGGTTGTGGGGAGGGTGGGGGGAGTAATCGATTAATCTAAGAGCTTTAATCGATTAATTCGATTAATCGAAAGGGCGAAATCGATGACGATTAATCGATTAACCATGTACATTTAATCGATTAATCGATTAATCGTTCATCGATTTTACCATCCCTAGTTGGGATAGAGCTCATCAGAATATTAAATAACATTGGTAATAAATCGGAAACTTGGGGGACTCCACGACTTTGCTTGAATTTAGATTTGGAGCAGCCGTCTTTAAAACAATAAAATTCTCTCCATCTCAAAAGTTCAGTCACACCAGTAATAATATATTTGGGGAAATTACAATTGCGTAGAGAATTCAGTAAAATATATTCGACACTGTTGTATGCCTTGGCGGTGCCTAATGCACTAGAGCAGCGTTTTGTCTTCTTTTTCGTGCCAGCTGGATGCGGCTCTCTAAATCTGCATGGGCACACCATATTGAGCAATCATCCCTGGAACCTATTTGATTTGGATTCAAAATTGCATTGCCCGCCATCCAAAAGTGTTATTCTGCAATGAAGCACCCGCTCAACTACTTTGACCATATCGGGCGTATATTCAATAGGCCTGATATTATCTACAATATAGCCCAATTCTCACTTTTTAGTCACAGGGACTACTTTGGCCATTTGCCACGGCAAGTGAAACCTTGCCTATATGCTTCAAGTCGCGAAATATCTCACTCTCGCGCTGTCACCAGTACTGCTCTCCTGCTAAATTCAAACAGAGCGGCTGCTTCGGTAGCGGCTGCCCACGTTGGCAACGTTTTGTCCTGTTTTAGATGCGAAGCAGCTTATGTTTGAGTCTGTTCCCTCCCTGCGCCGTCCACACCCCCACTGCACATGCGCAACAGCTGGCCCAAGCTGCCAAAGAACGACAACGCGCCGTCGCCCGCGAGAGGCAACGCTGATGCAGGCAGCGTCTGCTAGCGATTTTCTTGATTGAAATAACCGACTGCTCGCGCTGACCGGCCACCGCATATATATAGGCACTGGATCTTGACCTGCAACGTAGTGCCAGCGGGAGCTTTCTCTTGTGCTAGTTGAGCCATAAGGATTCGCAGCGTGCGCGTTAACTAAATGTAATCTGGAACTCGGCATGATCTACGACGTGGTAGCGCAAGAACCTCATAAACACCAGGAGCATAAGTGACAACACGTGTGTAAATGTACACACACGTTGTCACTCATTTAAATGCATGAGTGGGCAATTTCAATGATGATTTACGGTGGCACCGAACGATCCCCAGTGCTTCGCCCACTCGTCATCGTTCACTTCGTGGAGATGCGTGAATTGTTTTTCAGTTACCTAGGGGAGTTCTTTATTTTTCAGAAAACCGCATGGCTCCTCTCTGCACAGCTTCCTGTTGTGCCCGACTTTGCCTTGCTGCGACGGCACTGCGACGATACTCTAACGGCTTCCTTCTTTTTGTCAGCTTGGCTTTGGACGCCCAACGCTGTACCGCGTACGACGCTATCCTTAACACATTCATATTGCCGCCACAACTGCTTCGGGGTTCATTGCAGAAAAAAAAAATAGAAACGTTTACTGGAAGTGACAAGCGCCTACGGCTCTTCCACTCTTCTTTGAGGCGCTGTTCTAGTGTTCACTCGTTGCGGTGGTCGTGTAAGGCTTTCCATTATTTCTTTTTAGGGGCGAAGCTCCTTAGGGTGTGGATCTGTCCCTCCTCTGTATGTATGTATGTAGCCACCTCTAGTTTAGTTTATGAATGGCTCAATAGATGGCGTTGTGTGTCCAGGCTGCTGGACAAACGCATCATCATCATCATCATCATCAGCTACCTCTTTCCTGAAGCCATGCACTACGCCACGAAGCGCACATGGAAACATGCACCACGATGACACTAAATACCCAACATTAACGAAAGACTGCCCGTTTCTAACGATGATGATGATGATAATGATGATGCGTTTGTGCTAGCGCGTTACGGCGCGTGTAAGAAGCTGGTGTAAGACGCTGTGGCCTCTCCGCCTTATACTCTTTCAGCAGTCATGTGATGGCGTCGGCAAACGCGTTGCGCGTTCCGGCCTGTGTAACGGGCTGCGAAAGACGCTGTGGCCTCTCCCCCTTACTAGAGTGTACTGCACGTTTCTAACGCGTTTGTGCTAGCGTCCCCTTAAACGCGATCGAGATCCCAGCGTTCGAATAGTGTTTCTCACGTCTTTACATGATGATCGACTGGGCGAATTACACGGGAGATTCACGGTTTACCGATGATTCACTCCGGAGCTTCGCCTACTCATCATCATTCAGCCCGTGGATATGCTTTGATTTTTAGGGGCGAAGCTCCTCTTAGTCTAACCTTGTCACGCGTCAGGCGTCAGTCGTCAGGCGTCAGGCGTAACCCGCGTGCCTCCCGGCACGCGCTCGCCCTCGGCGTTCGCCACGGCACGTGCCTCCCGGCGCGTGCCTCTGCTGTCTTGTGAGAGAGAGAGCGAAAGGCGTGCGTTGGCTATGGAAACGCTCTTTCTTAGAGGAACGCTGTACCAGCTCGCAAAGAAGGAGAACGCGCCCTCACCAGCGAGAGACAACGTTGGCGCAGGCAGCGTCTCCTAGCGAGTTTCTTGATTGAGAAATAACGACTGCTCGCGTTGGAGAAGCGTTCACCGGCAACCCATTATATATATATATATATATATATATATATATATATATATATATACGCACTGGATCTTGACTTGCAATGAAGTGCCTGTGGGAGATTTCACTTGTGCATAGTTGAACCATGAGGATTCGTAGCGTGCGCGTTAACTAAATTAATCCGGAACTCGGCACGATCTACGACGAACCTCCCGAGCTTCGCCCACTCATCATCATTCACTCCGTGGATATGCTGTAATTTTTTTATTTTTACTGGTATTTCGTACCAGTAAAACTCCTCAGGACCTTAATAAAGTTCTTGACTGACTGACTGGTATTTCGTTGCGAGAAATAGTTCTCCATTACTGCACTGCAGTAAACAAAGTTGAATAGCTCTAGCAACAAACGGTGATTCTATGCGTCGTCGACGTCAACCTGTGTCGCTCAATATGCTAAGTTTGTTGATGATGATGATCGCGGTTCGGTTACGAAAGGGCGCTAATTTCTGCAGCCCATGTAGGGAGCATGGCATGGCCACGACCTACTGTACTCCTGACCTGACCAGCTCGCGGCGTTCTACGGAGACGCCTGCACCGCCTCTCGTTCCAGAGTTCGCCGCTAAGATGGCGCTCGAGTTACCCCACCTGAGCGTCGACGGGTGCATGGGTGCAGAACAACAAGCACCGTGCGAGTACTTTGCTTGTGCGCAGTTCTCGGAAATTTGAGCATATACGCGAACTGTTGCACTATATCTAATAGCAGGAATGTTCATATGGTACTTCGGCCAACGTTTCAGAGTCTATTTACCAAGGAACCAACAGCACTGTTGCGCCACTGAGATAATCGGTACTAGCTTTTCTTTTCCTGTTATTTCGGTCGCTCAAGCGACAGTTGGTTTAATTTGTGAGTCAGTAACTTGTAAAACCTTACCAAGCAAAGGCATAGTCGCGAATTCAGCTCATTAGTCATACAAACGTACGTATTTGTTTACTAAGTGTATAGGAACATTTTTGCGCATGCCAATATTAGACATTTCTCACCTTTTCTACAGACTACCGTGGTACATGGCTCACGTGGGCGCGTTTCTTGGAACTACACTGTACTGTCATAGCTGAATTACCTCAATCGAAGCAGTTTTGCAAATGTTTTCTTCGCTCCGCAGAGTGCCTGCCCGCACAGGCGTCTCGGCGCAACGCGAGCAGACGACCGCCTAGAAGTGGTGTGGGTGGGGTAACTGGTGGCGCCAAAATCCGCCGCCAAAAGGCCCCTAGCGGTAGAAAGAGGAGCTAGCACATGCGCGCTGGCATTCTGCTCGCCGGGCAGGTCAGGAGTACAGTAGGTCGTGGGCATGGCTAAGCGTCCGTGCGGGTAGGAGAAAGGGACCGAAAGAGATAGAAAGGGGAGAAAAGCCGTAGTGGAGGGCTCCGGAAATTTTGACCACCTGGGGTTATTTAACGTGCACTGACAACGCACAGTATACGGGCCTCTGGAATTCCCGCCTCCATCGCATATTCGACTGCCGCGGCCGGGATCGAACCGGCGTAAACCACCTTGGCGGACTACTGCATTCTATACATCAGGTGCGATGCTGTGGAAACTGGCGACACTTCTTGCAGCAGATGCGTTCGCATCGGGAAATAGTTCATTCTTTTTCTTTAAAAAAGAAGAAAAGAAATTTTATTGATTCGAAGAGATAATACATAACAGTATTATCCGCAATGCGACTTTTTAACTCTTTTAGCCCGAATAGTAAACGCATACATCTGTTCCTTAGAAAAGAGCAACCCCGTTATACGACTGTGAATATGTTGTCGTAAATATCTTAGCGTCTCGATTGCTTCGTTTTCTTGTTTAATTACGTCCGCTCGCGATGGTTCACACACAAGCCTCGCACGAGCACTTATACGGCTATAGTGAACTAGTAGAAGAAGCATCTCCTTCTAGCTCACAATAACATCGACGAAAAGCCGCCATGGGACGCGCGGAGTTACACACACTGCTAACCGGACTTCTCGGGTAGCATGCACAGCGTTGTATGTGGTGTATGAAACGAAGTATAGTTGCTTGACTTCTCAGTTGATCTTCTCAGTTCACTATTTTATTATCTTTTTTTTCTATCATGATCTCAGTACGTGAGAACCAATCTCCATAGCGTTCGCTTCTCTTTTATAATTATATGCCTTCAGACTTCGCAGAAAACTATTCCTTTAACCTAAATTTGATTATCATATTCGTACTGCAATTTTTTTTTGTATTTTATTAGGAGTTCTCTCCCACACAAATTTCTTTTCCGGTTCATGGCCGATCCCCCAGAGTGGGTTGCGCCAAGATACCCAAGGACCAACCAACCAACCAACCAACCACGTGAAGTATCCCAAGCACTTATATAAGAGAATGGGACCCGTTCTCCTTGTCCGAGTGACTGAACCTAGTGTAGTAAAGGCGCTGAGGCAGCAGCATCGTGCGTACAGCAGGGTATTGAGCCCAGAGATCGCGTTTGGCAAATTCTTTAATCAATTGCTACTATATCAGTTTCAATGTCAATATCCGTTATATTTAGTGGGGTGCGTGGTCCCGTAGGCGGCAGTCTTCCGGGTAGCCCCGTAGAAGCTGTTGATCAGGGCCACCGGGGACCACTTGGCGAGGAAGATCAGCCGAGTGGCGATGTTGTAGCAGGTGATGACGACAACCACAAGGATGACGAAAATTAGACAGGCGCGCGACACGTTGATCGCATTCCCCCGGTACGCCGGAAAGATGCCCTCCATTTTCACGGCCTCTTGTGCCTCGCCCGCTTCCTGTTGCCTTTGCCAGTAGTACTGCTCGTCCAGCACCAACTCGGCCTGTCCGCGGCGACCAGGCCCTGGGAGCCGGTGTTTACTGGAGGTGTCCCTCCAGTAAACCGCTGTGGCTCACCGAAGCTGGATTCCACACGGGACGTGGCCAGGCGTGACACTCGATTGCTTCAATCATCCCTCTCGACATGGGAGCTGGACTTGGCCAGATGTGGTCTTCGAGTGCTTCAATGGCCGCCACAGCCGTTGGAATCAGCACTGCGTGGGGCAACACGAGGCCGTCCACCGCTTCGGCTGGCTTCTTCGATGCTGCAGCGCGAATGAACTGCGCACTGACGGGGCCTTCATTAGACGCCGGAGCCTGCGCGGAACACGGCGAGACATCTTCGCCACCAGGTTCACCGGGCTCCATAGATGCCGTGGTCTCCATCGAGCGCGGCGAGCTTGGACGTCCACCCGGCTTCATAGCTTCTTCCTTCTTGTTGCTCGTGCTCTCTGCTTGGCTCGTGGTGATCGTGGCCCTTGCTGCTCGTGACGCAGGCGCCCACTGATGGTGATGACGATGACAGCGACGATGTTGATGTCGATGGTGATAATGACCATCCACTCTTGGGGATTGACCAGGAATCGGTATCGATGGCTTATTAGGAATTATATAAGGCCATCTAGCAATATAATACATTTAAAATAAAGTAAGCAAACGGGCAAATATGAACAAATATATATTTGTAATAAAAACGAGAACGCATAAAGGGTGCACATGATAAACTGGAGGTTGGTGCATGTGTGCAGTCAGACAGAAATATTATTTGACTGCACAAAAATGACAATTTAGAGCGAGTAAATTGGACAAAAGGAAATAATAATTTTTAAGCACTCGAGGCGGAATGTGGAGTAATAGGAAGTATAAATTATTCATAATCCTATACGCTTGGTTGACTGAATAAGCTCACAAATATCGTCGACGATGACCCCGTGGCTGTGTCCCAGCACTGAAGCACCGAGGCTAAGGAGAAGTTCTGAAATAAGCACATCAATCCAATTTAACGATCGGCATTTCAACTAGACTTCTATAATTTAATTAATTTATACCGGCGATACTCTAGGAGACAATGTTCTATCGATTCGATTTTCGGGCAGTATTGGCACAGACGCGATATTGCCGGACCAGTCCAATGTAAGTTAAGATATCGTGGGGGGGGGGGAGAAGACTCCACATCGTAATCTTGATAACACTATTTCTGCTTGTCTTGAGGGGCACCACTGAACTTTCCAAGGAAATTTAAGATGCCGATATTATGTCGAAGTAGCTATTGTTTCAATTTTGTCTCTATAAATTGAAAAATTTCTATATGTCGTCGCAGTTACATGCGCCTCTACAGGAAGAATGGATACTATGGGACCGCTGAGCGATGCTCGTGTTAAGCAATGAGCCATTTCGTTCAATTCTAGTCCATAGTGCCCTGGTACCCATAGTAATTTTATCAAATTCATCTGGCGTGGAACTAATGACATGGACGTCTTGAGAGCCGGGGGGCTTGACGAAGCTGTGCGCCAGGTGCAAATAGAGACAGAATCAGTTTTAATAACTCCACTCGGGTCATCCGAAGGGTGCTTTCGCAAACGAAATATTATGGCTAAGAGCTCAGCCTGAAAGATAAGAGTGAATTCTGGGAGTCACGAAGTGTATGACCAAGCAAGCGTTGGCGAGAAGATACCCACACCTGCCTGTTCGTCTCTCACAGAAGCATCGGTCGCTACAACGTAATTTGTTTGAGCCTGAGCAAGGTAATCTTGCAAAATATTGTTTAAAATCTTGGCTGACTGAAGTATAGGGTTTGGGAAAAATATCATCAAGATCAATTTTAAGAACATTAGTTTAATTATTTGATGCAATTACGTCTCGAATAATCAGATTTACACTGTATAATTCCTTCTGAACAAAAACAATCTGTGGTCGGTGAAATCGTGGCCAATGATCTAAAAAGAAGGAGTCCGGTTCATTGATGAATATATTTTTACGTGACGATTAAGGACGCTGACCTGCAGTGGGGTGTACGTGACGCTCGTGACGCAGGCGCCCACTGATGATGATGATGACGACGACGAAAATGATGATGATCTTTCATATATGGCGCATACCCACACCGGGGGAATGCCGACCACCTGATATGCTTAAATTTTAGTTGGTATTGTGCGAAAATACCGCAATATGATGAATACTGGTTTCTCGCCCTTCTACCTTCTTTGCGGCCCTCATCCTTCGCACACAATCGACACAACTCTGCCCTAGGGACCGGATTCATCAGAATGCCTGCGAATATCTGAAGCCGCCAGACGCGCTGAAGAACGTCGCCAGCTGGGCCGCCTTTTCGCCTCGGACGACCAGAACCGCCAAAAAGCAGCTAATGACGCCCAGAACCCCACTCCTGCTTTTGTCCCGGGCGCTCTCGTCTGGTTGTCAGTGCCGCACCGCGCCCCAGGGCTTCTTCAAAGCTACTTCCGAAATACGACGGCCCATACCTCTTCCTCGTGAGAACTTCACCGGTAGGTTACCTTTTGTTCCTCGCTTAAGTTTGTTTCTCGCTCCGACTGCGATTCTTAGAGTGTCCCGCTGTAGACTATATTGATGCTTAAGTCCCAGTGAGCCCGGTTGAGCTACATACTTGTGATTCTGAGTTTTAATGCGCGCAGCCGGACCGAAAGTCGTGATTATGCGTGCCTGTGAGCCAGACAGAGCACTATTTCAGTGAGTGAGAGCATGAGTGAGCCCGATTGTGTAGAACTTAGGCGTATCTAAGCGGTGCAGATGCAACAAACACATTCCTTTAGTGAGTCTGAGCGCGTTTCATTCCTTTTGACGACTTACGCTGTCAGCTCAGCTAGAACTGGGGCACGGGCAACACGGCCGAGCTCTGTTCAGGACGTGCACCATCAAGCGTAACGACGACAGGCACGTACGTGTGGGACCAATCGCGAAAAGGGGAAAAAGAAAAAGAAAGAGGAAAAGAAGCAAGGAATCGGCGATAGGTTGATAGGTGAGAGTATGGAAGGCTGTGTTCTAGATGTCTCGGAGGCCTGCCTCTACACCGTTACAGACTGCGACAACTCTTTCGCCGATGGTCACCACCGCCGTCACGACGTCGACCCCGCGGACCCCGCGGCACGATGCTCCGGGAAAGAAAGGAATCACTTCCCGGCCAGCCGCGCCGTTTTCTCGCGTGCGTGTCTCGTGTGCGTCGTCGTCGTGGTGTCGTGACCCCCGCAGCGACGGAGCTGACAGCGTCGGGCGCCGGACGCGAGGAGACCAGCGGCCGATGAGTCGGAGACACGCCATGGGCCGTCACGCGACATTGCCACGCCCCCCGTCCAATGACTGGGCCACCGTCCCTCGCCCGGCGTCTATACGCGATGACGATACCGCGGTCGGTCGGTGCGCGACTCTGGTCCAGTCTGAGGACCGGCCACCGATAAGGCCCCGGTAGGGACATACGCCAATACCTTCAGATGCACGAGTGCGGACAAGGAAGCTTGAAGAGTCCTGGACCATTCGTGCGGTGAAAAGATTGATTTCTGGGGTTTTACGTACGTCCCAAAACCACCACTGATTATGAGAGACGCCGTAGTGTAAGACTCCGGAAATTTCGACCACGTGGGGTTCTTTAACGTGCACTGATATCGTACAGTACACGGGCCTCAACATTTCGCCTCCATCGAAATGCAGCCGCCGCGGCCGGGATTCGAGCCGCGACCTTCGGATCTGCAGCCGAGTGCCATAGCCACTAGACCACCGTGGCGGGGCCATTTCATGAAATTACGGCACTCTACAGAGGGGAAGGACTACGTTTTCCACCTCGACGTCGCAAATAGTGTAGAGCGTAGTCCCGCACGCTCAGGATGCTTAAGACGGGTTCGTACCCAACGAGAGGCTTTTTGAGCTGGCTCCACACCGAGACAGATCCTCATTGTCCGGATTGCGGGGAAGAATTCTGTAATTTAGCCCACGTGCTACAAACAGGAAGAAAGGGTGCCCAGAGGGCCCCTAAGAGTGCAAAGAGGCATGGCCTCCCGGCTCCATCATGGGATTGATTAGCCAGCAGCTAGCCAGGAGTCCTCCCTGGGGCTCCCAAGGCTGTGTCCCCAGGATCGTAATAACAGTTTATTGTCTGTCTGTCTGTCTGTCTGTCTGTCTGTCTGTCTGTCTGTCTGTCTGTCTGTCTGTCTGTCTGTCTGTCTGTCAGAGACTCTGGCGATACTGCCTGTTTTATATCGTTTTCAACTAACTGCCATCACCCTCTCGCTGCCAACGCCTTCTTTCTGCTTCCACACCATTCCTCACCAGCTATCGTAGCTTAGCGGCTGCGGTGCTGACGTGCGAAGCGCGAGGTAGCGGTATCGAATCGCAGCCGCGACGGCTGCGTTTCGATGGCGGCGACATGCAAAAAAAGAGACAGAAAGGAAATGTCTAATTATTCTTAGGCGCGCGTTAAAGAACCCAGGGTGATCAAAATTACTCAGGAGTGTTCCACTACGGTGCATTCCCCGTAATCGTGGTTTTGGCACGTAAAACCCCACCAATGCTTATTTAGGCCGGCCTCTCAGGTCTTTTATCACAGTAACCCTCTAGCATGTTCATGTAGAGCCGTGAAAGCTAGCCGGACGTACGTACATGCACCCTCCGGACGTGAGAGAAAGAATATAGTTTACTACATTCTTATGGGGAATCATGCACGATCATGACAATCGCTTTTACGACTACGGATAGCCTAAGCGATAGCCTTGCCCATATAAGCAAATTTTTCTGTGCACGTGCCACGATCTTCTTCTGTTGCAACTATATGACACACGAATGACGGCGCACACTTAAAATCTGCAACCACAAACAGCGGAGGGGCGTCGCGGGCCCCTCCGACGCTCGTTTCGCTCTGCGCGCAGACTGCACTCTTTTTTTCTTTTTTTTTTTTTGAATACTGCCGCCGAACAACATTTCGTGCGCTTGTTACCCACCAAAGTGGGAGGCTGCTCTGAAGGCATTTAAGGCACAGCCGTAAGAGTGTGTTTATCGCTGTGCCTTAAGTGAATGTTCCGACGCCGGAAGCTATAAAAGTCTATCGTCGTCTTCTGCACGCAGCCATTATAAAGTTCTGTGAGCAGCGCTCTTTCGGTCCACATAATTTTAGATGGAGGCCGCGCTTTCGCCATTAACTAGTAAGAAGGGATGAGAACCATGCTTTCTTACGAGGAGATGTGCACAAAAAGTAAAAAAAAGAAAGAAAACCCTTAGGGGCTCTCGTTTGGAAGAACATTTGTATGTACTCACGTTCGTTTAACTTAATGGATTGACTGTTACCACAGTATAGCTGACGTAGTGGAGGCATTTCTAAATCCCCGTCGAGGGAAATAGATGCGGTGATTATTCCTTCATGTGTCCCAATTAGAGCGCAGTGAGTAGCACTGCCGAAGATGTAATTTGTTACGTGCATTTGGCGAGACCTTGACTTCGACACTAATGTGCCCCTCTAGGCTGGCCACAAATCCCCTGTGGAATAGTAGATTCGGAAAACCTGCGCAGAAACTGTTTTTTTTGTTTTCTTGTCTTAGAGAAGGTGTACGTAGCAATAATAAATCGGGAAGCTCTGTCCTATGTGGGCTGCTTTCTCAAAAGACAGTGCTCTAATGGGCAAGGACGACCAGCCCTCGAGCCAACGTTGCCTATAGCGTATAAATTGAGAGTGCTGCACGGCACCAGTGGCTATGAGCGTAAGTCTTCGTGATGTGTAGACACTTCAGTAACTGTTCGTTGGAAGGAGATAGCGTTTAATGAAAGGAGAGGAGGAGAGGTCGGCCTGGAGAGTGAGTCTCTGGCCTGGTACTCCTCTGTTCCTTCGAATTACCATTCCGTTTACTGCAGCCGATTATCAGACGTTCATAGCGAGTGAGTGGCTCCTCAATCAAATAAATGATTGATTTCTGGGGTTTTACGTCCCAAAACCAGCTCTGATTATGAGAGACGCCGTAGTGGAGGGGTTCCGGAAATTTCGACCACATGGGGTTCTTTAACGTGCACTGCAGACATCGCACAGTACACGGGCCTCAACATTTCGCCTCCATCGAAATGCAGCCGCCGCGGCCGGGATTCGATCCCGCGACCCTCGGATCGGCAGCCGAGTACCATGGCCACCAGACCAGCGTGGCGCGTATACTTCTGTGAAGTGCCTCATGCGCGGCATCTGCGTGCGCACTTCTTTCTTGCGCTCATGCCTTCAGCCCACTACTATACATAAAGGTGGAGAGGTTTCATCGAACTCTTCCACCTCTTGCGTTCATGCAACATAAGCGCGGGCATGTGCCAAGCTGCTCCTAGCATAGCATAGCCATGCATAGTATAGTATAGTAAGGATGTGGGGAAGAGAAGTGATAAAGAGTGAGGTGAGGGTGAGGAGGAAGTAAAGGAGAGGGGTGACGGTAAACATGGCATAGCCTTTTCTGGTTTATGCGTCACAGAGTGTGGGCCAAGCAGCCCTTTGCATAGCAGCCTCGAACAGAATAGTTTAGCAAGGGGACGGGAAAGGGAAGTGAGCGTGAGGAGGAGTGATGTAAGGTTGATAACGAGGGAAAGGATGAGATGAGAGGGTAAACCATAGAATAGTCATGTACATACAGTATATATAGCGCGAGGGGTGGAAGAGTGAAGTGAGGGTGTGGAGGAGTGGCGTGAATGTGAAGAGGAGGGGAAATGGGGAGAGAGAGTGCACTATGGAAAGAGATAAAGAAAGAAACAAATATGACACAAAGAAGAAAGAAGAAGACACAAGAAGATGTAGAAAGAGATAAAGGAAGAAAGACGGAGGAAGAAGATGATAAGAGAGCCCGTGTGGCTTTCGCCAGGTGGTTCGCTTGCTTGCCAGCTTTACTCAGATTTCACGGGCACAGAAATGGCTTAGCTTTTTTCTTTCCCCACACCATCGCTCGGAAGGTTGATATCGCTAAGGAAAAGATGCCAACTAATAATTTGAACTTAACTTGAAAAATCAAGCTATTTAATCCACCTTGGTATAGGCCGCTGTTCTACTTACTTCTTTGCATAGCTTCACTGAATCGTCCGGAAGGTTACGCTGTTAGCGTTGCCGACATTCAGTTACTCTTATATGCGTACATTGTTTATTTAGCTACCGTAGGTGATTTCAGCGGTCTTTTTTAACGGTGGGCGACTCTGGATAACACTAATATGTTGAAGATGTTCACACGGTCAGGTTTGACATATGGACATATACTACCGGCGTTCGATGCTATAAAGCACTGCGCCACAGCGCTTACGTCCTAAGACTGAATAGGACACCTAGCCTAACCTCCCGCGTGCGCAAGCAAGCGCGTTGATACGCTTGGAACTCTATCACAGCGCTGACAGAGTCACCGTTCAATCAAGTAAGGCGCCAATAAGCGCTTTAAGAATCACTTTATCAAATGATAGATTAATGTGTCGGGTGATTTGCCAATGAGGACATAGTCTGGCCAGTCTATGTCTTCCCCTTGTCGCCTATGATGCTGCTGCGCGATATGTTATCCGAAGCACTGAGAGATCGCGAAGGTAATCTATACCTTATCTATCTAACAAAGGTATCTACACTCTACAAAACTACAAAAACCATACCGAGACACCGTATCACGGGGGAAGGTTAAATAACAAAGGCTTGGTTTCTGGGGTTCTACGTCCCAAAACCACGATATGATAATGAGAGACACTGTGGTGGAGCATCCCTGAAATTTCGACCATCTCGGTTTCTTTGACGTGCATTGACATCGCACAATCAATAAAGTAATAACCCGGGATCCAGTAAATGCTTTTCAAGCGCGCTTATGCTGTCCTAATGCACATGGTCCAATCTCTTCGCAGAAAACAACAGCTTAAGAATGGCACATGATCTCAGAGTAGAAGAGAAGCTAAGAAGAAGATGGAGGCTTGAATCGATGAACAGATCGCTAGAAATGATTTAGAACAGGTAATGTCGCAGGAGCCGACGTTTCGACAAGTGGACTTGTCGACAAATGGACTTGCCTGAGAAAGACAAGTCCGATTGTCGAAACGTTGGTTCCTGCGACATTCCCTGTTCTAAATCGTTTTTAGCGATCTGTTCATGATCTCAAGAGGCGAGACGACGCTTCCGTTAGCAGTTCGATTTAGCTTCCGCGTTCTTTCGTTTTTTTTTTTTTCTTCCCTCTGTACCCACTTTTCGCATCGAGTTTTCGAACACGATCCGAAAAGCGTTATCAAGTACTGCAGCGCCGTCCTATACTGCAGTCCGTCACTATGGCAAACTGCGTCTTCAAGGTTAGCTCACGGGTTCAGTTTCTTGCGCGCGCAAGTATAGCTGCTCAAGTGCTTAAATTCGAGTAAACGCGGTAAGCACACTAGCCTTTACCGTAAGCTTTTACTAGGTCACGCATCTTGTACAGAGGAAGCTTCTCTTACCACGGGCGTCCGTATTTATGTTTCTTTTCCGGCGCTTCCGCCCTTTCAAAACCTCGCAGACAATTGAGTTATAAGAGGAAAACAGAAAAGGCGGTGTAACGTTCGCTTCAGTAGTAGCGCAGTGCGCCGCAACAAAAAAATAAAATAAAATAACGCATCTCCGTTTCGAAAAGCCCGCCAGGATCAAAATTAAAGGAAAAAGAGAGCAAGGCGAGATATCACGCTGTAATAGTACGCGCGCTGGCCGAAGGTCGCCGGAGTGGTTTTGCCGCCGTCGTTGGCCTAAAAGGCCTGTCACCCAGCAACGATATCGTGTCGTCAATCGTAATGGCATCGGCGTGTCTGGCACCGCGGGTGAAAAGCTGTCTGCCGGTGTCGACGAGTCACCCTGTCATTGCGATCGATGTCGCGTTGTGCTCGCGTGACAGCACGTTTTTAAGATTATTCGAAGTGTTGGTATAAGGAGGGCCCCGTAATGCATTAAGTAAATTGATGCTGGAGACGCCGTTTCACAGTTCTTGTTTTTCTTTTAACGCCGAAGTGGCCGCCTTGTCGCGAAGCAGCGTGCCACCACGGGAAGCGTCTTGCCGGAGAAACGGAGAGGCAACGGTTTTCCATGACGTCGCAGTGACCTCGAAGTAGACGGGCAAAGCGAGGAGCACGGTAGACATTGGCGAAAAAAGAAAGTGCTAAATTTATTTAGCAATATAAAAATAAAAACCGAGGAAGCTTATTCATTGAAACTGCTGCGAAATGTTACTGACGCTGAAAGGTCTCCGCGACACAAATTTGGAAACGTTTTAAAAAGAAAAGTATACACCTATATATTGCCTCCGCCGAAGATGCGCATAAATGACCAAGGTTCACTTTTTTTTTTAAAGGACGAGAAAGAGAAAGAACGCCTAAGGCGCAGTTGTCGGTAAAAGCGCACTTTATATAGCGCCTCATGATGCTGCATATTCTAATAGCAACGGCACAGCAAATCGAAAGCACAAGACGTATCTCATCCGAGATTAACGCTCCCACATAAAATGAGTACGTGTAGAAGACGGCAGGGCTGCCCGTGCTTGTCCTTCATTTGTAGTGCGCGCTAACTTGCGGCAAAACGTTTCTTTTGTTGCAGATACGAACTACGCTGGAAAGCAGTTCCGTTGATAGGAGAAATATTGCAATTATGAACAAAAAAAAAAATAAAACCCTTGCGAGTTTAGTTTCTAATGTTTCTTCTTTAGGTTAACGAGCTACTTGGCACGTGTAACACTGGGCAAATCCGTGCATATTCGGCAGATAACTCGGAGGTCATTAGTTGGTCCGTGTCCTGCGCAGACCGCACACCGATGCTTCTGAAGACGCCGCCGCAGCGATACGTGGGCTGGTTGATCTTCCTTGCGGTTCTGTGCACTCGTAAAAGGTCGGGCTTCCGGCGAGCCGGCACAAAAGGATGTGCGCGGTCGGTTAAGAAAGTGGATTAAATTGAGTACAGAAAAACGACATCCGCGCAGTTTATAGTCTAAAGTCCAAGATGGCTACATCACCGACACGTATAAAATCTTTACAACGGTGAGCAGAGCAGCGGTCAGCGCGTGGCATGGTTGCAGTGCAGCTCATACGCAAAACAGCATGTCAAGTGAACCGAGTGAAAATTAAAGTGAATAAACTCCGCATTAAGTTCACTGGAGGTCACGAGTGACCCTCAGTTCACATTTGATTAGCACCGCGGTGTTAATCAAATGTGAACTAAGCGAATCAACTGGTATTCAAGGTGACTCAGAGGTGCCTTGAATGTATCGGATTTATAATGCATTACAAACGACGAACTATATATGGCTAGGTTCTTCCTCCGTGCTTTCTTCAGACAGACAGACAGACAGACAGACAGACGAGAAACAGAGTGGAAGGGAACTTAATTTCTATTTCGTTATCTGTCACTTCAATATCAATTTCAAGATGTCGGAAGAGCCAGGTATAACGCGCCCTATCTTCTTACGTTTTCACATCTAAATTGTTAGGCCTGGTGTATACACAGAATGTCCACAGTGTCTGTACGCAAAAGAACTATAGAACTTACAGACATTGAAATCGGCACGTTCGCGAAATATCAAAAGGCGTCAGCACACCCCCGCATTAGTCGTTGGTGGAATACTGTACAAAGGTATCATGTTACCACGGAAACGCTGCGTTTTTTTTTTTTTTTTACTGCGATCGTTTCTTATGAGATTATTCGTGTTGTGAAGTTATAGTTCAGCGTAATACGAGGTGATTGTATCGAAAAAAATATTTTCAATGTTATCGTGGATTCCATGGCGAAAGGCTCTTTTTAAATCTGATTACGCGTTCCACACTACACACTTGTACTACTTTCTCAAACTACATCGAGCACGACCGACCATTCTGGAATGGGCTACAACACATGATACTATGACGGATAAACTTGACCTGAGAATTAGACTTAATTTTAACGTTAAGCGCGAACGTACAAGTACCTTGCAAGAAAAAAAAAAACGGGAAGAGCGCCGCACTTGTTCGTTCGCGCTCAACTTTAAGATAAACAAATTCCAGCTCGCTCGGTTTGACGTCTTATTGAATTAGATTTCGACGACTGATGCTTGCTTTGGAGCGTGCTAGTTAATCCCCCAAAGAGGCCAGGGTCTTTATATCATAACTCTGAGGCTGCTTCAGTCTTCACAGTCACTACAACGAGTCAATGACATCTCGAAACTACATCAATAAAGAAAAAGAAAATGTTATTAAGTTATACTTCATGTAAAAACGAAAAGAAAGACAGCCTTTATCTTGCGCACCGCTATAGGGGCTCGAGGAGTAAACTTGCGGATCGAATCTATTCGAGAAATTAGGTTTAATTTTTAAATGCGAAGCATTCCTTGTCAAACTCAATTTGACCATATCTATCTATCTATCTATCTATCTATCTATCTATCTATCTATCTATCTATCTATCTATCTATCTATCTATCTATCTATCTATCTATCTATCTATCAAGCCAGCAGCCTACGGCTCAGCGCTCTCTTGCTCATCTCGTTCACCTGGTTTACCCAAATATTTGGAAGGGGGTGGGGGGGGTACAAATGTATGACGAACATGAATGACTCGCCTTTACACTACTAACATGACACACTCGTCATGTACGTCACGATTAACGATGCTGCAATCACGCGTAACTTCCTGCGCCTCACACTGTGCACTTCCTCCAGGATTGGCCCACACAACTGACGACCGGCTTAGAGAGCTCCGCTCTTGAAACAAAAAAGGAACACTGTTTGTCCTCGCTAGCAATCGAAATGTATACATAACAAGAACACAGACACAATGTAGCTTACCGAGATGTTGGGGGACATCGAACACGGGCTCTTGAGGTGCTAGGCAAGCACGCTACCACTATAGGCTACGGCGGCTCCTCCCGCACCGCATATGTAGAGCAAATAAACCTATCGCACCAGCAGTTGTAGTGATGGTGCTCGTGAATTGCGCTTCTGAAGTGTGATAAGTCCTATCGTAGCAATGCATATTCTCTGCTACCATTCGGTACGCTTTTGTGCAACATTGCACACTTATGATAGTACGTCAACGGTCCGTATAGTGCATTTTTCTTCGACGAAGCAGACATCTGTGCTTTGGAATAACGTGAGTGCCAACGTTACGTCGTACCATGAGCTACCATTCAGTCGCAACGGTGCCGTCGACGCTCCCGGTCAGCTCACGTTAGGCACACTTACGAGTGCATACACATGCGCTTTGCACAAAGACCTTGGTTATACTCGTCACACTTGGCTGAAAGTCAAACAATTCGTTATAGGCAACTTCCTCTCCGACTGCTTCTCATCACACCGATTCACGCAATGCGTGGGGATGTGTAGGGCTTCCTTTTTTTTTTTTTTTTTTTTGTCTTACTCGTCTCGCGTCTACATGCACGCCGTTCGATGTCCACGTATGCGATTGACGCACATATTGAATGAAAAAAAAAAATAAAAAAGCTGCGAAAATATCATCTTTATTTAACAAAGCTTTCAAAAAAAAATATTTTGTAACAGGAAATGAATCTCTACGCAGAGCTCGACAGCACACTGGACGACTAGTGACCTTGCTGGAAGCCCATCGCGGCGGTACAGGCGGTACAGCGGTTATGGCGCTTGACTGCAGACCCGAAAGACGAGTGTTCGATCCCGGCCGCTGAGGTCGCGTTTTCGATGGAAGTGAAAATGCCAGAGGCCTGTGTACTGTGCGTTGTCAATGCACGTTATAAAAATCCCAGGTGGCCAAAATTTGTCGAACTCTCTACTACGGCGCACCTCGCAATAATATCGTGTTTTGGTACTCAGAAAACCTGCAATTATTATTTGATCTCGTTAGGACGACAACCTAATGACATTGTGACACTGTTATGTTAGAAAGGGCAGTCACTGTTAAACTTCGTAGCATTCTTCTCATGCCGGGCCGCGAACCCGTCAGATCAAACAAAAAATTTTCACCCATGCCATTCAGCGGGAGACGTGACATTGCCAGATTCAGAAATCTGACATTTCACTTAAAAAAAAAAAAGGAAATTAGAACGTGTGGTGTTTAAAAATATACTAAACACATGCTGTTTCAAGCTTCATTAGACGTGCACATTTCTTGCTTAATTTCTACGCACCAAATTAAAGCAAGAACGGCATAAGAAACAGTCACACGTGGTCAAGAATTAAAAAAAAAAGCGAAAGAGAAGAATTATCGATTATACGTGTGCACTCTACGCATGTAGATAAAATGTAAAAAAAATACAATAGCTTGAATGTTGTGCGCCCGCCTTAAACGATGCTTAAACCGAACTTTGTTACAGATAGTTGTTGTTTCATGGGCGAGAGAAAGCACTGACGGCGCGTTAATTCATCTGCTTTCTTTTTTTTCTTTTTTGCATCACTTCTCGCACGCTGCTGGTATAGGGCTCAGCGGTCTTTCCCTAGCTGGGCCTCGCGCCACTTTCGGCTGCCATCATTCTTACGTTGTCGCGACGGCCCGCATGTTAGACGCTCTTAATTTTATTTTATTACGAGCGTCTCTTCTTGCATTTCATTTGTTTTGGTCACTGCTTGCATCTTGTTCGACTTTACTTCGTTCTGAAGCCGGCCGAGGGGTTTGTACCAAGCTTGAGCTAACTGCCGTCGTCCACAGCGAAGCCATAAAATATCCCCAGGCGCTCCGCGCCCGAAATGTGGATTAAATAAGCGTCCATTGCGCCCTCCTTGTAATCTCGGCAAGCTGAGGCCGCTTCGAAGGCGGTAGGGAAGTAAACACTTCTCGCTGTCTCCGTGCTTCTTTTCTATACAGCCGTGAGGTATAGGCGCACCAAAACTTTCACTGAAAGAAACGAAAAGAAACGCAGGTCAAAAAAAAAAATGACAGGCGTCTCTCTTTTTTTATCACTCTTCACGTCCCTGCATGGATCCGACACGGTGGTCTTGTGGCTACGGCACGCGGCTCTAGATCCGAAGGTCGCGGGATCGATTCTCGTACGCGGCTGCCGCAGTTCGATGGAAGCGAAATGCCAGATGCCCGTGTACTGTGCCGATGTCAGTGCACGTTAAAGAACCCCGGGTGGTCGAAATTTCCAGAGCCCCTCCACTACGGCGTCTCTCATAATCAAATCGTGGATTTTGGGACGTAAAACCCCAGAAGCCAATACGTACAAGCAATACACGCACGCGAGCGCGCGGAGCCCCTGTAAAGCTGTACTTCTTGCAGAGACGCGGTGCATGACACAAAGCACGCTTCTGGGGAGAGGAGACGTAAAGCGCTCTTATAGTAATCGGTGTTTTCAAGCCTGCGTGGACAGGAAACGAAATGATAGGTATAGAATTAATAGGTAGAAATACAGCAGAGTGTATTAGATGACAGACAGGGGTAGCCGATGTCCTAGTTGACATTAAGAAGAAAAAGTGGGGGCGTGAGTAGAATGGATAACAAGACAGGGGTGGCGTGGCCGTGGACGACCGTGAGCAAGATGAGATTATGATATTTTTTTAAAAATGCAGGAGCTCAATTTCCTTGTATGACTTGTCAACTTGGTTGCTTACAGATTAACTAATAGGGAAACATTGTTGGGAGCGTCCCATGAAAGTGACGTACGTACAGCGAAAGGAAGTCCGACGTCGTAGCCACGAGAAAAAATTCCCCGCAATATTTCAGTCGTAGCTAACTAACACGTTCGGGTTCCTTTTCACTTCCCATTACTCTTACTAATAAATAAGTCACTCTCCACCGAACTTGGGACAATGTCCACCGACCGCGCATTTTTTGAGTGCGCGAAGCTCTGGTAGTGATCTAACTCAGCCGCGCGCGTCGCCATCACGGAAGCCAAGTTGACGCCTTTCAAATACGCCACCAGAGGACGCGCCCGTCAATTTAAATATCTAAATGGTGCGTTGACTTTACGCTAGCAAGCTTGTGGGGCAGCAAACTTACATCCAACATTTCGAGGAAAAAAAAAAAAAGACCTATACCGATAATTTTACGCAAAATGAGCGGCGTATTTCCTCGTATTTCTTTCTTTTTGCTTTTCATGAATTCAAGTACGGTTTTCTGCAAGTTAACGAGCAGAATGGTGGTAGAGAAAGTTGACAGCTGGCGGCTCAGCTGGTAAAGAGTCGCAGCTGCGACAGCGTAGAGCTTGTCGCCTACGCGACGTCCCTTTTCTCTCGGGGTTTTCCTTCGTTTTGTTTCGCGCGACATTGCGTAACACTACGCCGCCAGTCAACGACTCGAGACCCGTGTCGACATTTACGACTCGCGTTTCGACACGCCGTGTTCTTTTTCGGCGAGACAAGCGCTGTGAATCTCCTCCTCCGACATTTGAGTCTCCGTCGCCAGCGCAATAAGGCCTGGGAGCATTTTCGTCAAAAATGAATTGACCTCTCAACAACGCTGGTTACGAAAAATAAGTCCTCCGTTTCGGCCTCTTCGCTCTGCTCCCAACAACCGTGATGCCTCTTTTACAATTAAACAAAGGCGATGGCGCTGGTCAGGCCAAATTTAATGTAACCACGCGCCAGTGCGCACCCGCCCCTCCCCCCCCCCCTCCCCTTCCCTTCATTTGCTTCCAAACTAGCACACGCTTTGTTAACTCTTTTCAAACCTCCATAGTTCATCCACTTATAAGTTAAAAAAGGGTTACGTTCTTTTGTCTTTTACCCTCGATACCTTCATCTTGACATTTCCTTCCTACTTTTTATGTATCTTTAATATAAGACCGTATCTAAAACAAGACCTTTTTCATAGCGAATAACTTGTCGTAGTCGGTAGGCCATCCGCGCTACACGCTAGGCATAATCTGCGGCCTTCAAACTCGAGCCATATACCGCCATCCAATGCGCATGCGCTCTTCGCAAGCCAGCGGCGAGAGCTGAGCTAATGAACTGACCAGAAGCCCCGCCGACAAACACCGTGCCTTCTACGGAAAGAGAGAGAAAGTAGGTACGTTTGCAGAGGGAGTTCAGCCGCTTATAAACGGTTTTCCCCATCGCACCATTCGTCGGGAAATCAGCGATGACCAAACATAATCTGCTGCGGCCGGCCGGCTGCCAGTGTACACAGCCGATGGCTCGACCGCCACCACTGCGACCGTATGTTTGTCTCCACGGTCTCCCACTCGTTTCTATATTTAGCGCGCGTCAATGTTACGGCGAACGAACTTTCTGCGAGAAAGCGCGTCGTGCGTATACGTGACGCCCACGGTTGCCAGACAACGACGACAGCGGGCGGCGAGACGCGTGGGCGGTTCAACGGAGAACGCTTCTTTTCACGTTTCGGGCGAGCGTACAGAGGTCTCGGGAGAACGTCATCCCGCGCTCTTTCTCGGCACCTGCGGGGGTGTGGAAGAAGTACGCAGCAAGGCCGAGAATGCGCGTCTCACGAAGGGCACGAGCTCTTCGGGTCGAACGATAGTTGCGCCCTCCGTCGCCTGTGTGCCCTTTGGAGCGAAGTAAACAACACTGATGCTCTTAAGGACGCTTGTATGGCTCGATAATTTTTTTTCCTTTTTTTTTCTGTTAAAAGAACTGTTAGAAAATGTGATTTCAGAAGCGTCTTGAGGCGCTAATGTTTTTTATATATATTTTGCTGAACGACGCGGTTTGGCGTAGACGTTACTGCGCGACTTGTCACCCAGTAATGGCGTTCTATAGGACTGTCGAATCCGAAAAAAACTTCCAAGCGTTTACTTCATAACACATATGCATAAGTTATAAAAAAACACTTGCTTATGAAAATGTCAATGCTATCTTCTCTCACTTCCATTCTGCGCATCATATTATTTGTTTTATTTTTCAGTGATCCACGCACTAACGTCATTCTAGGACTACCGAATCGGAAATACTCCCAAGTATTTACTTGGTCACAGATCTGCATAAATAAAAAAAGGAAACTTACTTGCCTATTAAAATGTCAGTGCTTTTTTCTTTAGCTTCCATTCCGCGCTTTATATTTCTGCTTTATTTGCGGCTGATGTCGTCTTTGTCAATAAGAGCACTCGTGCCCCGAAAGGCCTAGTGACTTTGTAATTTGTCACGGACGAACTTCAAACAGCGTGGGCTTTTCAAGCTATGGGTGAAGGGCTTCGTATATAAAGAACAGCCACCAATCAACCGAGAGCGGGATACCTGCAGGTTCGTCCCATTTAAAACGAGACAGCGCCGTCCGCCCATAGACGTCACAATGCTCAATCACGACGTACGTCTCCTTTTTATGCGAAGCTTCCATTTTTATTGCCTAAGAAGAAGCGGAGCGGAACGGCAGCGTTCTTACGAGACATGCTATCACAGCGGCGGCCAGCGCGACAAGAAGCTGTGCCCCCGCACCGCGAGCGCCCTTTCATTTCACGTGCCTCGCCTCACAAAAGGAGCTGCTGGGATGAAAAACGCGCGCCGAGGCAGGGCTCTCGCGGAATGAATGGGCCAAGGACGCAGCGGCCCACTCCTGAGGCACGCAGCTCGTCAAACGACGCACTGATCGCACGCCTGCGTACCGCGATCAGAGCGTATCCGAACAAGAGAGAGAGAGGGAGAGATAGGGAAGTGATTTTTGGCCAACCTCTGACATTTTGGCCATGTCCAAAGCGGAGCTATGGAGGCCGTTGCCTGAAAGGGAGTGGGCAGCTGTGAGTTGGAGGTTATCGCTCTTAAGGAAAGTCGGGGGGGGGGGGGGGGGGGGACCAGATTAATCTACGATTTCCTTTACCCATCGGCCTTTCGACTGAAGGTCGGAATGAAATGTCAGTTTTTTTTTTATATATCGCTTTGCGTGATGTATAACAACCCCAAAAATGGTGCGGGTTTCACTCGGTTCACTGGTGACATTTAGCTTGAAGTACTCGTTTCCCGTCCCGACCGATCCCTGGGGCTTCGTCAAGAGGTATCGGAGATTGCGGAACAGTTGAAGCAACCATGTATACAGCACACGCACAATCCGCAAAAATGTCCCGTCTTTTCCTGTTTCATTCGCTTCTGCTATACACTGACTCACTAGCAGTGTCACTTCACACTGACAATAAACGTAACTGCACCGTATAGTTCCCCAGCAATGCCGCGAGTGACAATAAGACGAGTTTTGTTTATGCGTGTCAGGTGCAACGTCCTGACAAACACTGTAGCGATGACATCGACATCTTTGTTTTCATCAGCCAGGCCGTACACAATAGCAAACGGCGAGTCAATTGCCTCTCCAATCACGCTAACGTACGACCAGCTTCGTAGTAATACGGGTAATTAACGTTCTTCGTGCTCCGTACTAAGTGTCAGTCGGAGCAAATCGTCCATCGAGGCTGCTCGAAGAGTTGAGCGGCGCCGACAAGAAGGGCAACCCGCGGCACGCACGAACGGCGCCGCCGCCGAGTGTATATGTGTTATGAGAGGGAGCGCTCAAAAGGAAACAAAGAAGCCACTCACGATCTTGTGGTTGAGGTGCGCGAGCTCCCGCTCGGTGACCTTGCGCCGGTTGTGCTCCTGCTGCTGGCGCTTGAACTCGCTGATCTTGTAGACCAGGTACATGCCCGGGAAGGCGAGCACCACGAGCGGCTTCATCAGGCCGCTCGGCATGGCCCTGCGACCAGCCGCGGCGGCGGCGGCGGCAGCGGCCCCGGCCTCGTGACCCGACGAGCCACCGCGGCGATCGGCGGCCGCGCTCGACGCGACCGGCTCGCAGCAACGCATGCGCCGCTGACGTCGCTCGCCCGTCACGTCGGCTGCCGCCGGTCGATCGCGGGGAAGCGCCGGAGCAGGATGGGGGGCCGCCTCGTCGCCGTAGTCGTACTCTTCGTCGTCACGCGACACGTCACACGAGGACGGGCCCGGCAGTCGCGGGGGCGTCGCGTACCCGCCGTCCTCACGCAACCATGCATCCTCGTCCTCTTCCGAGTCGCTGCAGCGCGATGACGCCGCGCGGTCGCGCATCCTCCTGACGACCGCGGCGGCGGCTGCGTCCCTCCGCATGCGGCTCGTCGTTGCCACAGCAGACGACGCGCCTGCAGCCTCGGACCCTTGCAGCATCCCTCCTCGCGACGGTGGCAGCAGCAGCAGGTGGTGCGATGGCGTCGTCGTGCGGCGGGCCTCACAGTGGGCCGCATGCTAGGGCCGGCGCCCGGCTGCAGCTCGGGGGATCCGTGTCGGGGCCTTTGTCCTTCTTGAGCCCCGAGCCTTGGCGCACCGGTGCCTGAGCAGCGGCCGGAGGAGGAGGCCGGTGTTGCGGCGACGCCTGGGTGGCCCGAATCGATGGGCGCGGCCAGCGCCCCCTCCGCTTCTTCGCGGACCTCCCCCCGCTCTCGCGTCTCTCGGGCGAACCCTGGCATTTCGGGCACCGGAAGCCGCCACCCATCGACCAGGGCAATATGTCAGGCTCCGGTTGCGACCCCCCCTTTTTTCTCCTTCCGAAGGTTCAATCCAGGGATGACTCCCTCCTACGGAGTCGTGCATCCCTGTCACGGGCCTCGACCTTTCGCACCTTGCCAATACCTATGTCGGAACGTGTCACTTGCTCTTTCCGTGTCCACTGACACCTCCTTGGCAGCACCTTGCCGATACATTCATCTCCGGTGGTCTGCGTCTCGTTATCTCCTCCTCTTCCATTCCATTTGGTCGTTAACGCTCCTTTGCGTAACATCCTTTGCAGCTACTGCTCTTCCTCTCTCCTCGAAAAGCGGTGTCGATGCCTTCTTTCCCACTTTTTTTTCTCTTCGAGGGATTAGCCGCAAGGCATGTTAACTCGTGAGCAAACCACCTGCACAGAAATGTTGGTTGGTTGGTTGGCCCTTGGGTACCTTGGCGCAACCCACTCTGGGGGATCGGCCATGAACCGGAAAAGAGATTTGTATGGAAGAGAACTACTAATAAAAAATACAAAAATTGTAATACAAATTTGATAATCAAATTTAGGTTAAACGAATAGTTTTCTCCGATGACTGAATGTATATAATTATAAAAAAAAAAAAGAAGTGAATGCTATAGAGATTGGTTGTCACGTACTCTGATCATTTTTAAAATATGTAAAATAAAAACTGAGCTGATCAACATTGAATTATTTTTGTCTCATGAAGAAAACCGCATACGGCCTTGCAAACGTTCCTGTCACTAAATCAGAGAGTAGTCGCACCAAGAGAAAGGACTACTGGAAGAGACAAATTTAATCCCATGTTTCTCAAGGGAATTTCCAGAAACCTTTTACGTGGGATACTGAACCTTCGACACGATATGAAGAAGTGCTCCAGAGACTCATCCTCATCACAATGCAGACACAACGGTGATTGAGCCAGACCAGACCTGTACATGTAATAGTTCAGAGGGGGGACTCGGCATCGTAATTTAGTGATTGAGATTTCTGCTCTTCTGGTTTCGCACCATCTATTCTTCCACGGATAAGCTAAGTGTCGGAAATCAGTTGTGGCTAGTGCAGATTTGTTAAAATTATTGCAGGTTGCATATTTTGTGAAGCGCGCAGCTGTAACAAACGCCGACGTCGGCAATACAGAAATTACCGGGCCATTTAGACCTGACACTGCGAGCGCGTCCGCATATTCATTACGTGTTAGACCTTTGTGCCCTAGCTGGCACCCATATCAACCGAATGAGGCGTAAGTGTCTTGGCAAAAGAGAATAGCAAGCTTCTAAAGCACTAGATGAATTAGGCGCGCTGAGAGATGAACACACGGACAAACAGTCAGTTAGAATGGCGACTGATGAAAAGGATTGAGGTAATTTTCGTGCAGCTAAGATAATTGCGAATAATTCCGCTTGGAAAATAGGCGTGAAATCCGGCAAACGAATTGAGAAGGACCAATTCAGTGATAAGGATACAATACCAACACTTGCCTTCTCTTCCCAGACTGACGCATCAGTCGCTATCACGATTCGATTTTTGTGTCTATCTGAGCCAGGTGATCTTCTAAAAGGCCATTTAGGTAAGAGTGAGACAGGTGTTTAGCATTATTGGGGAATATATTGTCAAATTCAATTGTAATTGCTTGCACAGTGTCATTTAGCACGACAACTTCACATAGATGCACTTTTAACGGATCCAAGAGTGACTGCGCAAAAACGACTTGGGGGCAATGTAATCTAGGCCAATGATGGGTAAAAAATGCGGCCGATTGATTAATAAAAATATACTGAGACCTCTTCTGGGGAGATGCATAAATTTTTAGAAATGTTCGCACTGTTAGGATATGAAAGCTTTTAAGAAGAGAAGGAAGGCGTGATTCCTGATATAGTACACTGATAGCGACAAATTTCGGGAGCCCAAGGCATAAACGTAATGCCTCGCGTTCTAGAAGTACCAATGGCCTGATTTTGTAAGCAGGTGCCCCAGAAAACAAGACGCAGCCAAATTCGAGTATCGGTCGGATATACATTCAGTAAACCATGATGAGGACGTCACGGCGAAGCCCGGAACGAATGGAGTTGAGCCGACGAAGCATCTCCAACGCACGAGCTCCCTTAGCTGCTATATTTTCGATGTGCTGACTCCAGTTCAGTTTTTCATTGTAAGTGACCCATAAGTACACCAGTGAGTCAACTTGCGGTATAGTGTTTTGTTTATACATCAACGCGATATGCACCGGAACACTTTGTTGAAAAACTATGAGCGCACTTTTCCCCATGTTAAGGGATAAGTTAATTCCTTCCAGTCACCTCTCAAGCCTGTTCATATACGCCTGTAGAGTTTGATACAGTGTATGTATATCGTTTGCTGCCGCAAAAAATGCGATGTCGTCGGCATATACGTATACCTGTACATTCGCTTGGATAGGGATTGAGCGCAAGAGTATATTAAAAAGTAATGGAGACAACACCGACCCTTAGGGGAGGCCTCTAGATTGTTTATATTTTAAAGACGACAAACCCTGTTGCGAGCAGTAAAATTCTCTGCCCTCTAAGAAAGCGTATATCCATGATATAAAATACTGTAGTAGTCCTGCGTTATGAAGTGAATTGATTAGATTGGAGTGTTCAACACTGTGATAAGCTTTTGTGATATCGAGAGTCACAAGAGCGGCATATTGTTTGTGATATCGAGCAAGCTGCATTCGGCTTTCTAGATCTACATGGGCACACCAAATGGAGCAGCCACGCCTAAAGCCAATTTGTTACGGGCTCAAGATCGTGTTAACAATTAACCAATTATCTATTCGGCTGTAGAGGATTCGTTCAATGAGTTTCACTAGATTAGATGTAAGTGCTATGGGTCTGATGTTATCTAATGTATATCCTGCACCCTGTTTTTTTTTTAGTAATGGAATTATTTTAGCAACTCTCCAGTCAGGAGGGACCCATGAATTCCTAATTGAGTGGTTAACAAGTGCAAGGAGGCCCTGGGGCAGTACTTTATGTATTGTTTTTATTAATGATGTAGTGATACCATCAGGTCCTGGCGCAGAGTTAGGCAACACTCTTATAAAACCAGCTGATTCCGAAGCTGTGACTTCATCAAAGTCGTCACCGTGGTGAGGAACCTGGGCGTGATTGGTCAAAGTTGAAGCAAAACGGGTTTCAAGCCCTTTAGCTATTTCTTCGAGCAGATTAGCCAACTCTCTTGGCGTAGGGACCACTGAATCGACATTGATCAAAGACGGAATTGCTTTCTTAGTTCTAAGGAATTTAAAAAGCTTTTTTCTGTTGTCTGGCTTGGATAAGAATTCAAATCGCTGACTATCGTAATTATCCTTCGCCTTGGCGACTGTACACCTGAACGTTCCAGCCGCGTATTTGTAATCATTCCAATTTCGAGGGCATTGGTTATAAAGTAATTTTCTCAAGGCTGCTTTTCTTAATCTGTAATCCCGTGAGCATTCAGGCGTCCACCAAGGATTAGCAGAGTCCACTTTTGAGACCTTAATGGAAAATGTGGATTTATTTAAGGAATCTTCACCACTGAATTGAGGTTTAATGCGGTCTGCTCCTCATCGTCTGCTAACTGATTAGTTAGCGCTCTGCATAAAAGCTTTTCAAAGACATTCATATTGACGTGAGAGACACTGCGTCTATTCAGCGAGATCCTAGGACAAACTAGTTCAAAAATTATAGGAAGATGATCACTACTGGTGCCTGAATTGACAGCACTCCACGATGATATAGAGAGACCGGCACTGCAGAACGTAAGGTCAATCGATGACAATGTCTGATTCCCAACAAAGGTTGGTGTTCTCGAGTTAACTCATGTTAGATTATTCTTCGTAGCCCAATCCCACAACCGTTTTCCGCTCACATCTGTTCTGTAGCCCCACGAAATATGGTGAGCGTTGAAATCTCCAGCCAGTAGCATATCCTTTCTGCAATGTGAAACTACCGAGTCTAGCGCATTTCTATTATGTACACCCGATAGGAAATACCCGTTAATTAACGAGAATGGCTGACATCCCGGTAGTGAAATGTCTAGAGCTAGTATTTCACTATCTGGAGTAAACGTCTTATGTATAATCTTAGCCCGGTGAGCAATTTTGGATGAAATGAAGACTGCTAAACCGCCACCGCGAGAGGGGCGGTCTAAACGAAATGTGCGGTAATTTTTTAGTCTAAAACTCCTGTCTGTTGACAGCCACGTTTCTTGTAATATTATAATATCAGGGCAATGTTACGGCGTCTCTCATAATCCTACATAGTTTTGGGACGTTAAACCCCTGTAATCAATCAAATGTACGCCAACAAACAGCTGCTCTCACACCGCTGTCATCAGGCAGAGCCACTCGTCCTGGAATTGACGTGTTTTTCTTTTCTTGTTTTTTGACACAAGCGCGTCACAATAGCTTCCGCGTGCCAAGGCTTGTGCATGCCAACGCTTGCGCATAGATATTCGTGAACATAGAAAAATGAACAAGATATTTCATTCACAATTTTTTCGTTGACACCGCGAAAGAAAACGAGGTACGAAAATGCAATGGCATTATGAAGCTTTTACGAGCGAAAAACCTCGGCACGGTTGTGAGGTACGCCCCATGAGGGGACTCCAGATTATTTCGACTACACGGGTTGGATTAGCGTACACCCAAATCGTAGTAATTGGGCGTTCTTGCATCTATATGCTCCCCATCACTACGTGGGGCCGCCGTGAGCGCAGAGCCTGACAATGCGGATACTCCACCTGCTAACTTATCAAGGTGAGCGAAAAAAAAAAGAGAGAACAAGAAAGGCAAATCCCACGTGCAGTGGGAATCAAGGAAATGCGAAGCACGCATCAAGAACGTAAAATGGATCTGCATTGTTGTCTCGCTATACCGATTTTGGTATATATCAAGTTAACGAAACGGCCACAAGAGCACCAAGACCGTGGCACGTAAATCATGCCGCTCATGACATGCATGTCATGATTTTTGTGTTATGACCAGTCATTTATGTTCGTCATGCAGTCATGTTGTGCCACACCAATTTTAGCATACATCCCATTAACGAAAAGGCCAGGAGAGCACAAAGACCGTGGGACGTAAATCATGCCGCTCATGACATGCATGTCATGATTTTCATGTTATGACCTGTTATTTATGTTCATCATGCAGTCATGTTGTGGCATACCAATTTTCGTATACATCTCATTAACGAAACGGCCAGGAGAGCACAATGTCGTAGGCGGATAGATAGATAGATAGATAGATAGATAGATAGATAGATAGATAGATAGATAGATAGATAGATAGATAGATAGATAGATAGATAGATAGATAGATACGGTCAAAGTCGCCGAGGTTCGCTAAGAAATGCTTCGCATTTAAGTAAAGCATGGCAGGAAGAGTAAAGTTTACGCGATGACACACGCATCAGAATTGGGAAGCGTATAGTAACTTTAATCACAGGTGCACCAACGTTCGAGACGTGTGCTTTTACAAATCCATAATTTTGGGAGAATTAACTTTTGCAGCAGAGAACCTTAGGTTCATGTCATGGCAGTGAAATGTTCTGCAAGCAATAAGGGAGTCTTCGAGATCTTTAACGGATTGCTGTCTCACCTCCAGGCACTATAGAAATAACGCCCGTGCATTGTGGTGAAGGTGAAGCCCGTGAGCGCATCATGTGTTCATATCGAGCACGTACACAAACCTTCATCGGCATTACGGCATTTCCTCTCCTCTGTCTCATCCTTTTTTTTTCACCACGTAGAGTTGTAGGCCAGTGACAAAACGCCTCTGGCGGGATTCTCTGCTTTGCTTTTCTCGCATTAGTTAAAATACATACATACATACATACATACATACATACATACATACATACATACATACATACATACATACATACATACATACATACATACATACATACATACATACATACATACATACATACATACATACTGTAAATGAAGGGGCAGTGGACATATAGCTTAAACAGAAGAGAACGACGAGTTAGAAAAGCTTGACCTTCGGTGCTCGACCAGCTGTTCTACCTCTCGCTGCTCTGCTGCGCTTGAACACTCACGTCCAAAACGCTTCGTGACATTTGGTGGAAGGTGCGGGCCATCTTTGCAGACCTGGAACTCCGCAGCAGGACGATCCCTGTCGCATCTCCAATGCCTGAGGAAACAGGGCCTACCGATCCACCCCGCACCTCCACCAAATGTCACGAAGCGTTTTGGACGTGAGTGTTCGAGCGCAGCAGAGCAGCGAGAGGTAGAACAGCTGGTCGAGCACCGAAGATCAGGCTTTTCTAACTTGTCGTTCTCTTCTGTTTAAGCTATATGTCCACTGCCCTTTCATTTACAGTATGTATGTATGAATGTATGTATGTATATATGTATGTATGTATGTATGTATGTATGTATTTTAACTAATGCGAGAAAAGCAAAGCAGAGAATCATACATACATACATACATACATACATACATACATACATACATACATACATACATACATACATACATACATACATACATACATACATACATACATACATACATACATACACTTGAAAAGTATATGGTCACATTCCATTATGCCCTGCAGTCAATTGAAGTCCTTATTTGTCGCGAACTCGCCCGGTTCTATATATGCGTGTTTCATCGTTACCGTACCCTGTGCAGTGTAATGTAGTAAAGGAGCCTGTAGTGCGCTACCAACAATCAAAATCGTCTTCGGGGCTAGCGAACGCCACGATTTTCCATGAACAACTCCGACAGACAGGGCTGTCTGAGCGGCGTGCGTGCAGCGAACGCTTAGCTCTGGCGACCTAATGAACAAAAGGCCAGCCGGCGTTATCGTCGAGAAGCGTTGGCAAGTGCGTGTACGCCGCCGTCACGCCATTCTGTAGGCGGCCATGCAATATGCACGCGCAAGCAGTGATGACAATGCACCAATCCCGGAGTAAAGCACGCCAGCCCGCTAACTATGCTTGTTTGTGCGGCAGAGAGAAAAAAAGAGATGGTATGTCCCCTTGACACGCACACAAATAAATAAATAAATAAATAAATAAATAAATACAACAAGAGTTTCGCGTTTCAACGAGTGCTCCCTTTGTTTCCAGTGCCACTTCAGGCGGGTGCACAGATTGAGCACGCACAGAAGTTGCGACAATACTCTGTTTGCTTTGATGTTATATACGCAGTTTTCCCGACGGCGTAATAAATAATTTGCTAACATTAGATTTTTTTTAAAAAAAGATAGAGAATTGGGACGCGTGAAAGGAATAAGGTAGTTCGGGCGGGTCTGCAGTCGGCAGTAGCGTAATTCAACAAAAGCGGGAAATGTAGAAGTAAGGACAAAAGACGGACGAAGGCGAGCAGTTCGCCAGCTTTATGTTACCGTGTATATTATGCTTGATATGATGTAACGAGTTGCTGGTGCACAGGTAAGGCGCTGGGTACCTTATGACTTTTTCGTGAGTGGATACAACAGGATTCACTACGCCATGTAAAATCAAATAACGTTCTAATACACCGGAAGGTTAAAATGCGGTACTCACAGTTCAATTTTACCGTTATCCAGAAAGAAAAGAAAAAGAGAGAGAAAGTTTAATGCAAGAATTTTGTTCCGTCTAAAGAAGTCAAAGATGCCTCTGAATAGCATTGTGAAAACAGGGGGCGGGGGAAGCGAACAGGGTGCGGGAGGTGGCGTTCGCGAATGAGTGTGTTTCACCTATCCGTGCTCTCTGCCGCGATGTTTTGCGCAAGGTTCGGTTCAGTCCACGCCACTTGAGAGTAAACTCGGTTACGAAGACGACACACAACATAACGCTCCGACGCTCACGGGGACCTTAGCGTCGGTCTTCGCAAAATCTAAGAAAACGGGAATCCTCGCCTTTCACGAAAACCATCTGCGTCTCCAAATCGTACATCCCCTCTCAACATATTTCCACACGGTTTTGCTATCAAGTCTCGCACTGAGCACGAAAGCGAACTCCTTGCGTCTCGAACGCCGTAGACCTGTACGACACCACGCACAGTATCCGACCTACGTACTGGGCATCACGCCGGAACCTCTGCGTGCCCATTCGTAAGATGGCAACAATAATAGAAAAAGATGTGATAAGCAGAAGGCAGGAAGGTTAAACCAAGCTGAGCCTTAATAGCTACCCTGCAGCGTATTATTGTTATTTATTTCATATGTGGGTATAACACACAAAGGACCAAAGGAAAGAAGTAAGGAGCAAGCTGGCAAACGCCAACAAGCGGGGCACAGCGCCTGTCTACTCTTTCAGGAGGAGAAGACAGAACAAGTGTAGATGGCAGGAGAGAGAGAGAGAAAAAAGAAAATAGAAAAAGAAGAAAAGACAAATAATCGCCGACAAAATTTGGGAATAACACAGGAAAACGAAGCGGGAGGCCAAATCAGTGCTGTTCTAAAGCCCAAGGCTCGGTGCGCCTGGCCACGTTGACCAGCTCTTCGACTGGGAAAAAAAGGCAATCATAAAGCGTGACACACGGCAGTCCAATCGGTCCGTATTCCTTTATTAGCACTGCGCACTGCGTAATAAATGCAGGGCACAGTAAGATCGCATGTCCGAGTGTTTGCAGTGAAGCAAGGGAAAAGTATGCGGATAGATGCACGAAAGAACAAAAAAAAAAAAAAAAGAGTGCATCGTCCCGTTCCTCGAAAGCGGCCATACTGACTCGGGCTCTTTAAGTGGACTGCATCGAAGCTCATGTAGCATCGCCCATCAAAGATGCGCAAGGTTACGGTCCCGAGGACTCCTCTTCCAAAGGCAGCAGCCGCGCAAGCGCGTGCGAGCGTTAGCCGCGTGGCAGTCATCGCTAGTGGATGCCGCTTTCGTCGCTTTGATCAATGGAGACGGCAGACACGCGGCCACAAGCTGCGCATGTTCATTGAAACCTCAGTCTCCTCTCTCTCAGCTATTGCTTTATTCCGCAACTCCACTGCCTTGGCACTGAGCTGCACTCCCTTATGTGTCGCTGAATATAGCACCGAGTTTGTTTTTTTTTTTTTTCTCCACAGTGACACTCGTCCTTAATGGTTGGGCGCCGTTGTGTTGTCCTCTCCACAGCGCTGGTTTCATCGAAGATGCGGCTCTGCAGTTGCCCCCATTAAAAATCGCGTACAGTGCAACGTACACTGCACAATTACGACTCTCCTTCTTGGTTATCTGGTGTTTGTAACGCTTGACTGCGGACCCAAATGGTGCGGGTTCGTTCTATGCCGTATAACATACATAGCTGCCATGTACAACTGGACGCTTCAGCAAACTAAGAGAATAGACAATATGATAAAGAGAGGTACTAAGAACGCACTTGGACTCGGTGTACGAACCAGCACTAATTTGCTTCTACAACTGGGAGTCCACAATACATTGATTGTCGAGGCCCAAGAGACGTCACAAAATTTGAGACTATCTACCACTAGAACAGGGCGATATATTCTTGATAAAATCAAAGTGAACCCCATTATAGAGCAAGACACATATGTTAAAGTACCATGCGACATTGCAAGCAATGTTATTGTACAACCACTACCGCGAAATATGCATCCTGTCCACAACATCAACAGGAGATTGGCTCGAGCTAAGAATCTCATTAACACAATGGAGAAAGGAGGGGCGACTGCATGCTTCGTTGACTCTGCGCAGTTCGAACGAGGCGACGCTTTTGCAGCAGTCGTAGTTGATCACAAGCGGCATACAGTCAGCGGAGCTGCTCTCTATACCCGTAAAGCTGAAGTTGCAGAACAAGTTGCCATAGCATTAGCAATTGCACACGTAAGGTTCAGTGAAATTTACAGCGATTTTAAAAGCGCAATTAGAGCTTTCAGTAGAGGAAGAATAGCCCCGCAAGCGGCCAGGGTAATCAAAGGAATCAAGGTACAAGAAGTAAAGTATGTTTATTGGTTTCCAGCTCATCTGGGCAATATTTAAGGGTGCCCCATCAATCCAAATGAGTCAGCCAACAGCGCTGCCCGCGAACTCACTGACCGGGGTGCTTTTACAAATGGCATCGACTCTGCTGGATTTGAGAATACACTCGGAGATACTCCCATGACACACAACGAAATTACAAAGCAATATTACATGACTAGGAGGCTGTTCCCTCCTCCACACATCAAACTTAACAGGGCACAAGCAGTGACACTTAGACAACTACAAACACGTTCATATTTCTCACCTGTACAGTACAAGGAATGGTATAACATTCAAGACATGAATACTATATGTAAAGCCTGCATGGAAGACGATTGTACATTAGAACATATGCTCTGGGAGTGTGGGTCGCTTGGCCCTGGCATTACTCGTGACGGGTTTTCAATCATGATCAAGTCGCAAGACCACAAGCAACAAGTCCTAGCTGTCCAGTACGCCCACGATAGAGCCAGGAGGCTTGACCTCCCGGTCCCAACGTGGGAGTAGTTAGGCGGGCTCTTTAGAAATGTACGGGACATTAAATAAAGTTTATTCCTCCTCCTCCTGGTGCGGGTTCAAAACCACCCGCATCATTTGGGTCCATATTATTATTATTATTATTATTATTATTATTATTATTATTATTATTATTATTATTATTATTATTATTATTATTATTATTATTATTAGTTAATGACAAACAAAACCAAGGTCATCTGTTTTCGAAGCCCTTTAAAAAATCAAAGATTCAATGTGCCACTATTTCTTCATACCGAAAATTTTAACCAGTGCGAATGCACTGCAGTAGAATATGTAGAGACATTCAAGTACCTGGGTATAAATTTTCATAGCGGAATGTCTTGGCAAGATCACATGGATTTTCTGTGTGCCAAACTTAGAAGTGTTGCGTGTCTGCTTGTCACAAAATAGTGCCTATTTGGACGAGAAACCGGGCGTCGAACTAGAGGGAAAGCCCAAAACAACAACAAGAAAAGCGGCGCGCACGGAGGGGGCGCCCAAGGTCACGCCGCGTCTCCAAAAGGGGAGAATATTGTGGAATCTTTCTTATCGCGGCGAGCGCGCGCGGGACAGACGTAAGGAGAGAGGAGGCGGAGAGTACACACTGACGCTCCTCGCGCAGTGAGAGAGAGAAAGAGGCTCCGCCCCAACGAAGGAGGACCTAGAATGGGCGAGAAGGTTCCCAACTTTGTGTGTGCTGTGAGTCACGTGGGCCCCGCCGAACTTTCTAGCACGCCTTCCCAGGGCTATATAAGCAGTCGGACACGGGCTGCGAAAGGAGAGAGTAGAAGAGTTGCAAGTAAAAGAAGCAAGAAGTCGTGCGTGACTCAGACGCTGTTCCACGAGCCAGCTGACAAGCCCACCTGCAAGCTCGAGTTGAGAAGACGCCCAAGTGACTTGGTGAATAGGACTCTTTTGTTTTTTGTTCTTTGTTGCAGTGCATGAGCTTGTTCGTGTTTGTTGGCTTTGTGTAACGTTGTAACCCATCTGTGTTTGAGTTTGTAAAAGCCGTGTTTGTGTACATTTTGTGTAACTCCCTATTTGATGAGAATATATTTGTTTTGTTTGATCACCCTTGGCTCTGACTTGGTCTTTGAACCACTTCTGGCGTTTTGCTAGTGTGCTGAAGGGGACCAAAAACCTTATTACCCAAGCTTTCGTGGGATTATTTCCGGGGGATTAATACGTTAGTCCTTGGGATCTTTTCCGGCGATTGCGTCCCGTACCTCCCAGCACGGGTTTGGTGACACTGCTTTTCAATATAAAAAGGTTGATACCCCTACCAGTAAAGAAAATGATAGTTCACGCACTAGCACATAGTGTGCTGAGATATGGCATCATGATTTTCGCCTTTTGCACAGAGCGATGGGAAACACGAATTTACAACTTACTTAGAAACATACCAAAAAGCGTTGCTTACGGTATTAGGCTACATTCCAATAACGTTTTTCATGAATTAAGTTTTTGCATGTTCCGAGACTTGTTTACTAGAACTGCTGCGACATAGTTGGAACGATGACTTCAAAGTGCCTTATATTACTAGTCGATCATTGAGAGAAAAAAAGCGTTTTTATGTACCCTGCTCGTCCACTAGATATGGTGAAGCTAGAAGAAATGTATATATTCCGAAAATTTTTAATGGATTATCTGAAGAGTTCTTTCCTGTCACTTCAAAAAAAGAGTTGAAGAATCTCAGACTTATAAAATTGTTTGTTATGGCTTATTGCAAGTTATAATCATTCTTCGTCTCTTGTCCTTTTGTTTGCTGTTATTACATATGAACAAGAATTTCTTTCAAATTTGTCTGCGCGTTCAAAAATTTTGTCTGAATATTATGTAACCACATCGCTGTAACCGACGCTGCCGGGCCTAGTCACTCAAGTCTTCGGAGACATTGACAGGCCCGTTTCTGTGTACTACTTCTGGATGTATGCAATAAAGTTTATTATTATTATTATTATTATTATTATTATTATTATTATTATTATTATTATTATTATTATTATTATTATTATTATTATTATTATTATTATTATTATTATTAGTTCCGTAATGTTCTCCCCTAACACAAACCCTGCAAACAAGTTGCACAAATGCAGACACTGCTCGTACATTAAGACACCATTACAAGAAACGTGGTGCAAATAAACGTGTCATCTTTCACCACACAGCTTTTTGTCGACTGAGCGAGGATCGTGGGTATTTGCGTTTTCTATATATATCTGAACAGTGTTGTACAACCGTCAAAGATATCTTGCGTGACATTTAGAAAAACTCATTGAGGCATGACATGAACGAGTCCCTTCGTTTAAATGCCGCCGTTGCGTCGAGACTCAACTTTTCCCTTTTGACGCGACATTCTATGCTACGTATATGTCAGCCGCCACGTCAACCACCCACATTCAGAATTGCGCCGGGAGTCTAAAATTGGCAGCGCGTCCTTTGCGAATGCGGTGCCACTGCATGCTCATGAGCGCTGACGTCATCGTCAAAGTGCGCACTGGTAAAAACAAATTATGCTCGTTCGTGGGCGCATCCCACGCAGTGCGGGAATCGGGGTGCGCGGGGATAAATAAGCTACTAAAGAAGAAGCTTCCTTAAACAAAAAAACAGCTATGTTCCACTCGCAGCAAAGTGCGAAATTAAGTTCACCTGATAATTTTTAGCATACATGTATTCGAACCAACTTTCGTTTTTTTTTAGTTTTTTTTTCTCTTTGCTCGCACGCTTTTCCCGTAACCTGCTTCCACATTCTTTTCATTTTCCCGTCGCTCACGAAACCTCTTTCACTCAGAACAGAAAATGCAAGTCTGCGTGCAGAGTAACTGTCTCTCGACTTAGGACACCTCAACAGAAACGTCCCGCCACGGTAGTCTAGAGGGCACTCGCCACCTGATCCGAAGGTCGCGGGATCGAATCCCGGCCGCGGCTGCTGCATTTCGATGGAGGCGAAATGGCGAGGCCCGTGTACTGTGCAATGCCAGTGCACGTTAAAGGACACCAGGCGGTCGAAATTTCCGGAACAATCCACTACGGCGTCTCTCATAATCATATCGTGGCTCTGGGACGTGAAACCCCAGAAATTATTATTATTACCTCAACCGAAACACTCACAGTGGATGGGATAGTCAGCGAATAGAGTGACAAGGGGGGCCACCTACTATAGAGAGTAGATTACCCACACAAGTGAGCGCCATGTATGGGTACCTCTCTCCCAATTAGATACATCGCGCGTGGTAAAGTGACGAGAGAGAGAGAGAGAGAAAGAGAAAGAAACGAAAGGTAACTATGACCGCTGCTTAGTTCATTTCCGAGTACGCTATAATTCATGTGCAAAGGTGAACTACATGTATAAAACAGATCTCAAACGAGAGTCTGGTAAACTTACGTAAGCTAGGGTGAGCGTTCAAGTCACACTGAAGAGACAAATGACCGCACTTGTTCGAGTAGGTTATACTTTTTAATACGGAAAACATCGTGTTTGCCGTAAAAACACCTTTGGTGCGAGGAAAAAAGCACTTTAAAGGAAAAGATGGGTGGAGACGCCAAGCCAGAGTTCCACATGAGCTCTTGGTGACTTTACTGTACACTCGATAACATCAAACGAAGTGTAAAAGCTTGTTTTCTTTTTAATAGTAAAGTACCATGCTGCTATTCCAGGAAATCCAAGGTGCTGAAGCTTCGAAATTTCTCCCGAGCCTTGTAGCGCGCACCACGGAATACTATTCCGTGTCTGTCCTTTCTAGTTGGGCAGTTTTGCATTGAGAGCGATAACTAACCAACCACTGAACAATACTCAATCCGCGATTGGTAAATTCTGCCTTGAGAGGCAGAATTACCCATACGGAAGGACCAGCACGTAATAGTATTCCGTATTTCTGGTGTGGTACATGGACCCTCCGCTTAAAAGGCTCAACGTATTAAAGAAAATATCAGTCGCCATTCGGAAATATTACCCGTGGGACAAATGGTTTTATTTAACTCTTTTATCAATTAAATATTGATTTCTTTTGCTAGATGTTGATGCTAGAAGGCTGAGGTTTCCCCTATTGCTGTTGCTCAACGAGCTCGCACCTCCTCGATGGGTGCGCGCTAGTGCATCAACATCAAACACTTTCTGTGGCTTAACCAATCATCCGGTTATTCGATCCACCTCAAAAGCCAGACGACCGGATAAGTCAGATGGAGTATCTCGTTATTTGGTTAATTACACCTGGATATTCTTATGTTAGCACAACCGAATATTCGACTTCACCTAATGATGACGAACTTCATTAAACCACTGTGCTCTGTAGAGCGAACATCGAACAAGAAAGTCATCCTGACGCATGTGAACAATGCGCATAGATTTGATCATCCCACTTCCCAAAACCACATGAAGAGCGCAGGCCAACGAGATAGATCGTGCTCCACGAAGTCGATTCTTCACTGACACCCATTTTAATCTCACTCAAAGATCAAATGCTGCTGCCTTTCTAGCAACTTCTTGTTATTTCCGATCCTTGTCAACTAGGGCTCTTCGTGCGCCCTGAGCTTGCACAGCAGGATTTACCCATGGGATATCAGCTATTGTACGGCGCGGTGCTTCCACAAATAAGTGGGCATATTTTGACTTCGTGATATCCACTACGTCACTAGGCAAAAAGGGAATGTCTGCAACGATTTTCCTTACGACCTTGAGCTTCTTCACCTCGCAGATACCACAATATGCAACGGCATGAAGTTCCCTATACCTATGATACGCCAGAAACAACTCGTTGTATAAGACTACTGCCTGCGTGCGCTAGTGATTCTGTATAAAAGTTTTATACTAGAAATCGTTAGGCTAGAGTTACCTCGGTGAGTGCCCTTTGACAAACTTTGTACCAACGGCTCGATACACAGAGCAAATACCTGACGTCGTTGGAGTCAAACATTGTGTGTTTGTACGCAGTTTGTTCCAGCACGCATGTAGTCTTCCTACATGGCAAGCATGTAACCACGGTGGCGTCAAGCGTTATTCGGGGTAGTAATGTTGCGCATAACGTGGAATTTCTCGGTAGGAAGTTTACGCCTGAACGCTTGCGTAAATCAAAGGAAACTAAGTGCGTTATTGCCGGTACAGCATTACAAAAATGGCAATGCCCGTCAGTGACTAAGTATTGACGATGTTCTTGGCTTCTGGAAAACCTAACCTTAATAGATGTGCCGAGTTTTTATTTTGGCGAATAGCATTCGCGATCTAGACTCTAAAATGTGCGTCTGCATCCACCGACAAGAAAGTTTGGCTTTGTCGCAATAAGGGTCTTTATGTGACAGAGCCCACTTTACTTGCCTTTTCGCAATTATAGGGAAGCTACATGCATTATCGACATTTAAGAGCATTGCAAATACAATGGACATCAATTACAAAGCAGGGAGGACGTGGAGAAGGCAGATCTGTAGCCGTAGGCGTATCTGGAATAAAGGTCTGTCTGTCTGTCTGTCTGTCTGTCTGTCTGTCTGTCTGTCTGTCTGTCTGTCTGTCTGTCTGTCTGTCTGTCTGTAGGCGTATCTAGCCTTGCAAGATATGCCGGTCGTTTGCATATTTTTATTGAATTAACCAAAATCTGCATTTGCTGGCTTTGATACACGTTCGGCTTCTCCACGCTAAAGGTCTTTATGCAACGAAGCACGCCTTACATACATTTGTGTCGATGCTAAAAAGTTATTTTTGTCATTTTCGTTCTGGTCCCTGGATGAGGAGAAGGAGGAGGAATAACCTCGATTTAAAAGGAAGCCGACGGTGGAGTTGTCCAAGGTGTCCGGCGTCCCTAGTCCAGGGTGCCGTGAGTCCGGGCTGACAGCTTGGACCTGTTAGACGCTGCCGGTCCTCAAGGCTTGAGCTCGAGCCTTCCACTGCTCATCGCTTGGACCCCTGTTAGGTTGTACCAGTGGATTGTGCGCATCCTCCCATACCATGTAGTATAGGGCGTTTCTTGCAGGGCTGAAAATGCAATTCCTTCGGTAGCTTGCGGGATACATTAAGTGGAAGAGGGTACCGTGAGAAAATGTCACTTTGGAGCTTCCGGAACGGAACTGCCTTTCTTCTTGTGAGTTTGGGACGCGAATGTGGGTACGTCCCCTTACCCAATATGTAGCGGCTAAGATGTTCGTGCATCTTTTTCAGGATGCTTTCGTTTGGATAGGCCAAGATGTGCGCACCTGGTGGGGTAGCCTCGAACATGTTACTTCGGACGGCGGTGTAAACGGTCACATTGCCCGCCAGGTGCCCAGAAAATGTACGGTGCATTTCGCACTGTTCCTTACTTTTTGAGGACGTCCAGTGTTTGTTTTCAAATGCGAACCATTTGGTGGTTTCGGCATGCTGTTTGTGAGTCCGTACTGATGGCTCCGCAGTCTTCACTTCGCTTGCCCGTCGTGGCTGCCAGGGCTTTCGCCGTTTCCTCAGCGAGGTTGGTGCCTCCGAGCATTTAAAAATAAAGAACAAAAAACGCAGAGCACCAAACGCTTAGTACGGAGGAGGAAGAGGATGTTCATGACAGCAGGCAGAATTAGCTTTGAGAGTTGAGTGGTCGTTTACATATATGCAAATACTGTATATATACGTATAATTTACACCCTCGCGTAATTTGAGCAACCGTGAATTTTAGAAAGGTTTCTGAAAAATAAAAATTTCGCCTATATTTAGCGCTCCTCTCGTCGCGCGAGCCAGATCGCTGGCGAGCGTGCAGAAATGGACGGCCGCGCCGTGCGGCGTGAGCAGTTCCTCCTCCGGAGTCTTCTTTCCTACGCCTTTTCCTTATTTTCCGCCATAAAAACACGCATGCAACACACCGCGGAACAATCTCAGTTCAAATATTTTCCGCATCGGAAGTGCCCGTGGTGGTAGCAGCCCCATCGCCCCTCTACACCGTTTGCTCCGTCACGCCAGCCTTGCCTCTCCGTCTGAGCCTCCTCCGCACGGCGACGGAACCCACACTTGTTTCATTTAGACACCCATGGTTTCGACATAAGCCAGTCGCATTTTAAACAGCGAAGCTGTTCTTGCTCGCCGTAAAGTGGATCGCGCATAACAAAACTACGATCGTCATTAGTATACTGCTCCCCAAGAGTGCGCGTGCACTTACTTTATGCAACGCCCAGTGTGCGGCGTTCGCACGCGCGCTTCTTTCTTCTCTCGCGCACATGACCTCGCCCACTACTAAATTGGCAAAACTGCGGCTGGAGGGCGCACGTGTTGCACGTGCAAGCAGCAGAAGAAGACAGTGTGCGTCGATTTGTCCGGTGCACAGCGTCTCGCAAAGCTAAGTGTTTGTGCATAGCTTCGCACCACGAGGTCATGTGTCCCCTCATGGCGTGAATCTATGCACAAACGCACAGTGCAGTGTAGCAAAGGCGGGCGCGCGCATCCAGCACATTGTGTGTAACGGTTCCGCCATCCAAGAGAGGCAAAGTGAATCACTGCACCTTTACTTACGCGCCTCTCCTGGATTGCGGCAACAGTCCAGGCGCGTTCCAAAGTCCGCCTTGATGCACGCGTGCGGAGATGCGGAGCCGCGCAGGCATAGGAAAGAAGCGTGATAAGAAAGAACATACCGCATTCGCACAGCGGAGTGGCAGAGCACCGGTCGTGGGTAGCGTTCCTCCGCCGACCACTCTTTGAGCGTGATGGCAACAAGAACACTGCTGCGCCGAAGCGCAGTAACGATGTTTACGGGTCAATGTGGCGCAAGTAAATATGATCGACACCGTTTTCACGCGGCATTTACGATCGACTGTGTCCAGTTATTACGTAGTCTAGTTCAGTTATCGCAAGGGGTTGCTTCTCGAAGTTATGAAGGCGATGCGTGAACGTGGGTTCATCCACGTCAAACAGTGCTGCCGTACTAGCGAAACACCGATAGCAATGGGCAAGTTCATCTCGATGTAACGATAAATATTGAACTGCTTATGCGCAGACACATTTCACTTTCGTGTTATACCGATTCCGTTGGTAGAGGGATCAGCCAAACTTTTTTTTTCTTTTTCAGTAGCAATGGGCCACGCTGCCTCTTTTGGTGAAGAATATGAAAACCCTCCTGCCGCCGCCGCCGCCAAGCACTCTAACGTGAATGAGGGCCGCGTTTGGTAGGTTGCTACTGGGACTTGGGAGGCTGCTGACAGTGCCCGCGACGAAGAGCCCTAGTCGGGCCCTTCACTATAACTTCAATTAAACCGCGATCTAGTTTGACCACTTAAAGACCGTATTCCTTTAAATAAACGAGAACGTTCATATTGAGATTCGCGCTAAAGCACGTTGACGAACGAAAGAAACCCTGCGCGCCACAAGGACATTGTCGACGCACTCTAAATCCCTGCGTGCCACGAACAAATTTCCCAGGTTGGAGCAGGGAAGCTGTGAAGCACTCTGCCGGGTGTCCTGAGAGGTTGCACAAACCCCTTAGTCTCATGAGCTCATGAACATCAGGCATCGGCAGGAGCTAGGATATCTCCGATTCCAAACGACTGCGTACTCATCCGCTACTAAACCTACTCCGAACTTTGCGGTGCGAACCAAGCGGCACTATATCCCCAAAGAAGAGTCGTGGTTCCCCATTTCCGCAATACTCTCGTCTCACATGCAACTCAAACCATTGTGCACGTAACATGAATTCACACCTCAACCAGGGTCGACTCAGGACACGGGCTGATCATTACGCCCGACATTATCAAAAACGCCATTATCAAATCCGACATTATCAAACGATCAAATCCTTCAAAACATAGCGCCTAAGACTGCAGCGCACATCTTAAAGAACATCCGCTCGCTTCACCATCCGCTGACCATCACTTGGGTGCTTGAACATGAGTGCGACCCCGGGAATGAACGTGTTAATGCGCAGGTTTTAGCTCTTTCTTTCCCGACGCCGGAGGACCACTCACTCAAACCCGCGAAAAAAAACAAAAAAAAAAAAAAGACCAGCCGAGTGTATCTATGGGAACTACAGCATCGGTAGAACCCACCCATGCCCAACCCTTTTTTTTCCTCGTGGGAGGCTGCTCTTCGGGCCGCTTGCTCGGATGACCAGCTCTGGCTACTAGACGGGGCCTGGCTGGAGATGTTGGCAAGGGCACTCCCGACTGCTTATGGGCCCACTTAATCACATTTAAATGAAATTAATAAAGTTGTTATCCACCCATCCAACACAGCGTCGTCACTCTCATATCTTACCCAAGGCTTGCGGCTCGAGTCTCTGCAGCCTAGCTTTTCTTTTGCCTGTCTTTCTTCTGTACTCAGCAGGTGTCTTTTCTTTTTTTTGTCTTCTTTCTGCCAGTTACGCGTAGCGCCTCATGGCAACATACCTTGTACTGTCATAACAAAGTGTTATATTAAAATCATTTCATTATTTATGCAAGTGTCAGTGTTGTGTTGTAGGATCGTATTTTCAACCCCGCAACAGCCCGGAAAGAGTTCACAGTAAGAAGAAATAAGTGGATAAAAGGAAGCATTCCAGAAACTGACAGAATGCTTTGTACACGATACTGTGGCGAACCTCCCTAATTTCAGCGTGCCCTTTGTTTCAGAAAGACGTCGCTGACATGGGTATAGCAGCTGTGCTACCGTGGAGATGCCGTGTCGAACAGAGACGTGCATCATTTACGAGCAGTGTCCTTACTATAAGGCAGGGAACCAATAAACAGTTCACGAATGGGAGTGCTTGGCAGTGGTCTCGGCAGTCGATAATATCATGCCATACTTCACATTTCTAGAATTTAAAATCTACGGCGGCTGTTCCTCCCTGTCGTAGACATATCAAACAGGTCAAACCTCACCAAGAGTAAGCCGTCTTTAAGATGCACAGCTATAACTTTAATGTCAAACGCAGACAGGGTACTGCCAACATTATATGCCTCAGCAGAGCTCCCGTGAATCCGCCTTTTGCATGTCTGTGTGGCGGCCTCTGGCGGACACGGCACGAAACAGGCTGTACGGCGTCGCGCCGAACCTGTCGTGCGCTACCGCAACGTTTCTCTATGGCACAACATGGTCGGGCAGCGACACACACTGTGAGCGTTGCGGTTACTTTCGATTTGAAACGCTGTGCGAATTTCTGGAAGGCCTCTGCGGCATGGTGAACACTTGCAGCGAAAAGAGCAGACCATAAGAAAGCCTAGGCTTGGGTGTCTAAAAACGTCGCAAAATGCCGCCCGAACGGGAAAGGCACGGAGGCGAGCAGACGCCGCTCGCTTCCCACATGGTCAGTTGAGGGGTCGAATCCGGTTTGTTTGAGACCACGTGCTTAAAGAGAAAGAGGTGGGGTTGACTTCTCACGAAAGCGGATGGCACCTACCCCTGTCAACCCTCGCCGCAGTGACGCTCCCTCCCCCCCCTCCCCCCATGAGGCAGGTGTGGGGAGGTTTCGAGGGTTATAATCCCCTCCACCCCCACGCCCTGTCACACACCCACTGTCATTTTCACTGAGAGTTTAATGTATACCTTCAAGGGCTATGTTGACGTAGTCATAGTAATTAACGATGTGGCTTTCGGATGTGTCGTTTGGCAAATGCTCAAAGGAAACATAAGACATCCTGCTGTGATAACTTAGAACTCACTTAACTGCAGAGGTTGTTGAACGGCTTCGCGCGACCGCAAACTGCATGGCCGGCGTGTCAGTACCATTATCATTGCACGGGCCGGCAAAATTAACTAAAGTAAGAAAGTGCAGAATAACTTCGTTTATAACTATATTACGCCTCGGTTTTTTTTTTCTTTTCGATTTTTCGTTTATTTTATACGCGCACTGTGTTGTAGAGCGGCTGCTTGGCCCTGTCAAACCCCTTCAAGAGTTTGGGTCAAGGCCCTTCGAGAGACGCTGTCCTGAGAAGCAATATTCTTCAGGGTGCCTCGGCGTACCCCTCGCCTGACATAACGGAGAGGCGGGCGAGGAGGACATCGAGGCACCCTGAAGACCAAGGTTTCGATCCCGGCTGCGGGGGTCACATTTTCGATGGAGGCGGAAGTGCCAGAGGCCGGTGCATGTTAAGGAAGCCCGGGCGGTCAAAATTTCAGGAGCTCTCCACTACGTGGAAGCGGCCCACAGTGCTGCTCTAAAGGCGGCGCTTCTCAGGACCTAATTAAAATTAAAGTTCTTTGTCTCTCTGTCTCCACTACGGCTTTTCTCTTTTTTATCTCTTTCATTCCCTTTCCCCTGCCCCCACGGATGCTGGGCCGCGCTCACAATATGAGCCAGCCCCGCCACGGTGGTCTAGTGGCTATGGTACTCGGCTGCTGATCCGCATGTTGCGGGATCGGATCCCGGCCGCGGCGGCTGCATTTCGATGGAGGCGAAATGTTGAGGCCCGTGTGCTGTGCGATGTCAGTGCACGTTGAAGAACCCCAGGTGGTCGAAATTTCAGGAGACCTCCACTACGGCGTCTCTCATAATCAGAGCTGGTTTTAGGACGTTAAACCTCACAAATCAATCAATCAACATGGGCTGCATAAATTAGTGTCCTTTCGTTAATTAACCGAACCACAATTATCATCACGAGGTACACGTGCGGAGCGGCTAGGCGGCTCCAGCGTAGGATGGCCCTACTTAATTAGCGCGATGGATCGCGCTTGGTTAATCTCTCTTCACAATTACAATAGAATAATTCGCGCTTTGCTTTCATCATTGGTGCGCATTTTACGAAAGCACTGAGCGCCAATATCTCAGCGCGGGGTATTTACACTTGTAAATAGCACTTGCGACAGAGGCTTCCTCTGCGTGCATAGCTGTGAATCTGGCTTCCCCGCAATAGGGGCCTTTATGCGGAGAAGCACACATCTGTTTCGTCCTGCTATTACATTTGCGGGTTGTCAGAAACCTATAGCTTGTGAAACTAGAAGTCGGTTTAGCCCGAGAGATGAATCGATAGCGATAGCACTATACTGGAAGAGCACAAAGACGTACGCCTACAGCACTGTACGCCCACAGCATCTTCATGACCGCGAACCACCGCTAACGTTTGCTGTCGCAACTTTTCATGGTTGGCGGTTTGCAAAAAATGCTCAATAGCGACAGAACGGGCCGAACGCATTAAGAACCCTTTGATAGAAAAGCTGGGAGGTCCGCGCCCGCATGCGCGAGCTCTCGTTCGACAGCAGCCGCTCCATCACTGTCTTAAAGGAAGCTTCGACAGAACGTTCGTTTAAAATGGCAAAATAGATGGCTTTGGATATTTATTTCTTTTGATCGTGGGCAGCTAGCAGCAGGATGAATGGCTTGAGTTTCAAGGGCAACATATTCACGACGTCTTCTCACCAGAGAAAGAGAGAGAGATTGGGGGGGAGGTTCCGGGCGTGTTAAATGCTTTAAGCGGGGAACATAGCACAAGATACAAACATGGGACAATATTTCTTACTGCTTCCGAAAGGCTGTCGATACCGGTCAAGGTGTCGAACCTACTGTACCATCCAAACACTGCATACTCTGCAAGGAGGATTTAACGCCAACAAAGATAGTATCGCGGCTGCACAAGTGCTTATGAAGTGTAGTAACATCATTATGTACCACACTAAGCACAGCCACGTTTGCAAGTGCAAAACAGTTATTGCACATGTAAGGTTATTAGCCATCCTTGACTCTTATACAAGTGGAAGGTCGGTGAGACAGCAGCACCAATATAAACCACACACACTTGGACACAAATGGCTTACCTTTTTGTTCCTACTTCCCAACCTGTTCCCCATCCGAGCGCAATGCAAACCTCCTGAGGTGCGCTCCTTAGTGAGGTAGCTACAGTAACTCATTGTACTATCCCATAGTCCCTTGTTATCATACAAACCTCTCTGTCACAACATTTTCCCCTCACTCTTGTGAAGAGTAGCAGGCTAGAGACTTGTTCTCCAGGATAACCTCTCCTCCTTTACTTTTATAAAACATTGCCTTGTTCTATGGTGCTCCACATACTTCTTCGTTCTTTTGGTGAAGAGGAATAAGGTGTCAGCTTAGGCTCATGCCATCCTGGAATGGGAACGCCATGTACCTTGGACGATTGTGCCGTCGGCCCTTCTTTTTCAATAACGGTTATTCCTACACCTTCTTCTCTAGAAGACACCCCCTATACAGCACACAACTCAGACACAGTTTGCCGCTTAAAGCCAGCTATTGTAACTCTTTCAGATGGATATTCATGCTGCAGCGAGAGCTCTATTAGGGCAGATTCTGACATTTTAGAAATTGCCTTCTACACCTGCACTTCCAGTACTGTGGATGGCACACATACAGTGAATTGGCTTATATGTAAGGTGATCTACAGTTGTCTAAGATGTGCTGGCTAATGGTTTCTTTTCTATGGAATTAAGCAATAATTCGAAGAAAAGTATACTCACGGCCTTCAAGTGCGCAATTCATTCAATAAGTTTAATGGGCATTTGGAAGCATCTGGCTGTTAGCTTACATGAGAAATTAAGTCCATGGTTTTCCACTTCCTTTATTTACCTGAGCATGTATTCACAATGATGCTGGTCAGCAAGGTCTTGATATATAGCCACAATCAACTGTGTCCACTAAGTTTACGAGTGACTTTTGTAGAAACAGTTTAACAATGAAAAGCTCTAAGGCTGCCACAATGCGAATATGGACCATACCTGTGAACTGTAAATCCCTGTGGAAAGAAAACTGGATGATGTTACATGGCCCATATCATTCACCTTCTATGAAAGACTGCAACAGACATATTATGACGATGCATGTTAGGTTATTGCAGAGAATCCAGAATTCCATCACACACTTACACTGCCTTAGCAAACTTCCATGTACCCTGTCCACAGCTACTGTTTTTGCTTTTTTTGGTCTCACATGGCACAGCTTCCTAGAAAGTAGACAGCGGACAATGCATATGTTTTTACATGTGCTTTTAGTAACCTTTCTTGCATTTACTGCCTTTCAGTATAAGGCTCACCTGTTTCCTGTGCCTAGCGTATACACTAGCAATGCTGCGACATAAGCACACAAACTACTTTTCTTTTCTCACTCATCTTTGGTCACTCATATTTGCCCACAGAAGGTACATTTTACATGCACGCACTTTTTGTTCCATCACCCTGCAACAATGAAGACGGAATGATAGAGAAATGCACCTCACTTCCCGGGAATGTGAGGAAGTAAGCCAGGGATCAAGGCATTGAATTATGGCATAGCCTCAGGCTTTTATGGTCATCAGGGTGTAACATAGTGGGAGCTATTATTGTGCACATACCCAGAAAATTCCTCCTCCTTGACCACCTGCACACCTATTTACAGTTCAAAGCAATACCATTATTCATATGAAAATTAAGTTGTCATTCTGTACAAAGCTTTGTTACCACCCTAAAGGACACACACAACACCATGAAGCAACATAGCGCCTGCCCCTTTTGTTCATTCAAGAGGCGAAGCATTTTAAAAGCACCTTGCCCTTTAGCAATAACTATGTGGCCCTACACTGCAACATACCAACCAATCCTTGCACAAAGGCTCAACATATAGTGGGGCCCCATCTGCAGCATGACATGTTGTCACCGTTTAACATTAGTGGCAGGAAAAGAATTTGAGTATAACAGATATGGCAAAAGCAACGTGGCAGATAAGTGATGTGACACACAGCACATCACTCACCTAGTGACAGGTGACAAACTTCCCTTACATCAAAACTCTGAATAAACACAAGAAACTACAAAGTGGAGCCACAGGTAATGCATAAAACTACCGCAAGACACCTGGGAGTACCAGCTGTCTCGTTTTATTATTACAACAATGAGAGATGTCATTCATGCAAAGATTTTTTCTTCTCTACGCTTCTTGGTGACCACTGTACCAGGCTTGTGCTGTGCATCTGGGTGATTGGCCAATTCGGGTGGACACGTGGAAACCGGACTGCTCATAATCAGTTGCTTGAGGTCGTAGAAGAGATGAGAGTCTTCCTTCGTAACAAAAGATACAGCCTTGCCATGCAAGCCTGCTCGTCCGGTACGACCGATACGGTGAGTGTAATCTGCAGCAGCAACAAAACATGAATTTTGTTCAGCACCGAGGTGTGCAACAGCAGATGCAAGGACTTTCCGAGTAAGCGTGACGGCTCTGCTCTAATTCAGGCATCTATCAAATCGTACTGTAAAGCAAACGCATGTTGCTCTGTGATATGATGGCTCTTAAATATCTCCAAGAAAAACAATGAGATGCAATAGTCACCAACGTTGGCACAAGAACCTTAACACATGCAAGTGAAATATAATACAGTGGGATCTCTATGATAACAATCTTCAATGATAACAATCTTCACAGTACTGGAAAATAAAATACAGTCTAAGCTCGTTCCAACGGACCCACACACAACAGACTTTCGGACATAACGAGTGATATTTCAGCTTAAATTTGGTCCGTGTGTGTTATCTACGCAACAAAATGTGCCTTTGACAGACCACACTACAACAGACTATTGGCTACAACGAAATTACAGCAATTTTTTCCGAACTGAACATATAAAACATTCTTTTGCTGTATCGATCTGCTCTGACTTCATTGCGGCAGCAAAACTTTTAGCACTTGCACGCTTAAGCCAGAACAAGTCTGAATTGTGGCTGGCAACACTGGAGACCTCTGGCCAAGCTGAGATTTTAGCCAAGCCAACCTAAAGACAAGCGCGTTGATGCTGTGATGCTATTTTGTCGTATTTGTGTGCTAGTCAGTTGTGCCAGACCACAACAATAGCTTCCAAAAAAGGAAGCAAATTTCATTGAGCAACATTGAGCAACAAGGTTGAGATTGTGGATGCAGCTGCATGCGGTGGAAAGCAGGCGAACATCACAAAAACGAGGGGCTATCCAAGAAGACCACAAGTCTAGCTGTGAACAACAAAGCTATCGCCGGCATGCAAGTATTGGGGGAAATCAATCCTAAGTGCTTGAGATAAATATGAATAAAAAGCTTTCATTTGTTTTTTACTTTCAATGTTTGTCACTTCATCTGCAATTTCACAGCAGTACTGTTAGGCACCATGACAAGCCCAAGTCCGGGTGAGTTTTACTGGCAAGTTAGAACAAGTTACTACAAGAGGTGCAGTTGTATCGTATGCTAATGCTAATTAAGATAAGCAGTGGCCTTGCTGCACCCACTCTAACGGCACTCAGTCAATGGCACAGACCATACCCCGCAGTTGTAAATTATCACTGTTAGTGACCAACGTCATTCGTAATCATGCTGTGGAATCCGCACCCTATAGGTAGTTACAGAACTAGCCTGGCGCACGCTGCCAAACTGAAGTTCGTAACAGTGGTTACAAAATGATGCAGATGCCCCACCCCTCGAACTGAAGTCTGAAGAATGGATATTACGGGCGCTTTTTGCCAGATTATCACGGAGGTCCATTGTGACGAGTGTTGGCTGTACATCATGCAGAAATCGTATCAGCCATATGAACACTGCATCTATGGGGCACCGGCCAGGAAAAAGAAACCTATTGGCGCAAAAAATGTATTAAGCGGGATCATGTCACGAGATTTCTCTACACTCATTCATGCGCTGAATGCACTTATTTTCCCAAAAAGATCAGAGCAAGGTTAATTACGATCTCTTGTACAGAAAAATCGGCAAACAGAGAAATTGGTCATACGTATCACACAGCAAGTGCTGTAGGATATAACACGGTTAAATGGTAAATCACCACGGCAATAGATCAAAGAAATAACCATGAAAACTGAACAATATGACATCATTCCATCTGTGCTCACCTTCGATGGTTTTGGCCATGTCATAGTTGATGACCATGGAGACATTACGGATGTCAATACCACGGCCAGCAACGTCTGTGGCCACCAGTATGTCCTTTGCACCGCCTTTGAGGCTGGCCAAGGCAAACTCACGCTGCTCTTGGCCCTTGCCACCGTGAAGCGTGCAGGCGTTGAACTGAAAGCAATAGTGGAAGTCCAGGTCATCAGGTATCAGGTACAACATGACACATGCAAAACTAGAGATCAATAGATGAATTTCCCTTAGAATAGCTACTTATACAAGTGCTTAATGTTTAAAGATACATACAGCAGATTCTCAATAATTCCAACACAAGGGGACCTCAAAATTCTGCTTGAATTATCATACGCAAGCACGAGTTCGACTCGATACTACATAGCAGGAAAAACAAATTATCTGGTGTACTAAATATGAGTAACCAAGTGCATGACACACGTAAATTAATTAGCTATACTGATAAAGTAACATTAGCTTTCGTGGTGAAAGGAAGTTATGAAGTATTATGGAGGGTTTCACATCTACAGTCAGGAAAAGATTAGTCCGAAAGGTTGGTTCTGTGTAAGGGCAGCACTTCGCCCAGATAATGGAAAAAAAAAAGGTGCGACACATAAGCCTACTAATTCACACATCTAGAGCACAGCCTTATATGAGGCCAAATGCTTTAAAGATGCTTCTTTCAAATGGCTGATGCGAGTGAATGTTCCACCAAAGTATGTGCAGCGACAACAAAAGCCAGAGTGCCACTGTAGCTCTTTTGTTCTTGTACGCAGTAAAAGCTTAAACACTCCGCAGGGAAGTTGAAGCATGGTGCTCAACAGGAAGCCTAATCTTGACCAAAGAGAAGTCTAAGTGCTGTAGTGACAATAGAAAAATAAGTTCCCTTACACAAGCAGTGAATGCTTTCAGCTGAGTGTCACAGTGCACATAATAAAGAAACGTGACGATGTTGCAACCAGAGAATGTAAGGCCAAGGTGTGAAAAAACGAAATGATATGTGCTATGTAAATGAAACACTAAAGGTTGGGCTAGTTGGTTTTGATCACAATACATTTTACCAGCGAGAGTAAGACATGGACCAAGAAAAGTGCATAAAAGACGTTTGCTGGCGAAACTGAAGGACCTCACAGCATCTGGTCTTATTGGATAATTATAACTGGAAGAAGGTACAAACTAATCTGCACACTACACTCGCAGAATGAAATGCTGCCCAATAATGTGAAGTAACAGATGTCTCATTCATGTTCACCTACAATAATGCCCTTAGCTGCTTGTTTTCATGATACAGTGGCACCTAAGTAACTAGTCTATGGACAGCATCGCAGCCGGTGTGTGATGTATAGTCAAGAGAATGAAATACCTAAAAGAAAAGGATTCCTGCACATGAGCTCATTAACAGTAATATTGAACCAAGCCCCAAAAAGCAAAATACGCAGTAAGCAACCATTCTGTTAGGAAAGTATGACGAGGACAGATGTTGTTAAGCACAAGACAAAATTTAGCATGACACAAACAATGAGAAACAATAACAACCAAAGAGCGCTAACACAAGCAACCAAGCAGTTATAAAATAATAATGCAATAATGCGCTCAATGATGCTGCATCTATGGGTGAGCCTGTGCAACTTCTGCACAGGTCTGAAAGTGCACTTACGCCCATCCTCTCCAGACCCTTGGCGAGCACGTCAGCACCCTTCTTCTGGTTGACGAATATGATAACTGGTGGTTCCACACCACGGTTGAGAAGCTCAACCAGCTTCTTCCTGCGTGGACCACAAATAGTACTTTTACAACCATCGCACATGCTCATGAACTACAAGAAAATGTGTTTTTGTTATGCACCTCAGGCCAATTACACTGTAGCCACCTGTTGTGTAGAATTGGCTATGTAGCGCAGTCATTTCTGACTACCAGCCGCCATCTCAAAGAACTTCACATATATGCATACCACTTATCGTGTAGCTCCCAGAGTTGAAGGAATGGTTATAATGCAGGTGCCAGAAAATCCCACTGACAAATACAGTAGCAAGAATGCTTCTCACCAGAACGTGCATTACCGTATTTACTCGATTCTAACGCACACCCGTTTCCTGCGACCAAAAAAAAAAAAAAGAGTGAAACATCGATTGTAACGCGCTCCCATTTTTCGTGACACGGAAAAAAAGGGCCCTTAGTAATCAACCTTCTCACGTTTATAAAAACAAATGCCGTACTCGCGTAATGAACGCACTCACATAATAAATGCACCGCCACCTTTGAACCCCCACAGTCCCTCGAACGGCCGCGCTATGGTTTTCCCGCTTCACTCGATCCACGCGGTGTCTCGAACCGATTCACAACTCCTGCGTCCCAATAATAAAACTGCCAAACGCTGACGGGCGCAGCCGCAGTGCTGCATTCCCCCGTGCTATCGCAGTTCCCTCACGCGTGCCGCCATGCGTGCTGCGCAAGCTGGCGCAGATAAGCCAAGCGGGGCGTGGTCTCCGAGATTGCCGCGATGCTGTCTCGGATGTCATACAGCGTGCACGACTGAGAGGCTCAGGTGGCTCAGGCTCAGCACAGATATGAGGGAGAAATGCGATGACGAGCCGTTTTGCGTGCGGTGATGGGAAACATCTCCCGTTACAGTTACCCACGAACGCTACCAAAAGCTGTGCGGCGAAGATTGCACCGGCGGCGTAGCGACTTTGTTTGGCCGCGAGACAGCCAAGCCGGTGCGGCAAGTATCATCGGCCTACGCATCATGTGCGTCGTTCAGCGTGGGACGGGCGGCAACATAGAAAGTAAAAGCTATGCGCGCCAGACCACCACGCTGCTAGTTTGTTTTTTAGCCAGTGACCGTTCGACAGCACCCGAACCTTGTAGGAAGCGGCCATTTTGATGCCTCAATTCTAACACGATTCTAACACGCATGCAATTTTTGGACCCGTTTTATCGGAAAAAAGGTGCGCGTTAGATTCGAGTCAGTACAGTAACCAAAGCAGATGCGACAAGGGTGAAGTGTCCTTCGTTTGGTGTGATCTCTTCCAATGCCCAATCTCCATGTTGCCTAGTGCAGGCTTCCTGAGAAAGCATGGCAAGCTACAGGGTGAGTACTAACAACCTTGTCAATCAACACTGCAGTTTGGTACAGAGCCAATAAAGCTACTCACAGATGAACCGCTTTATATTAGACATTGTTATAAGAGACAATTGGGTATAACAGGCATCATTTACTCACACAGTTGGCTGCCCTGTCTGTTCCATTAGTTGGACCTCTTTTGTAACAGACACACTCCTGAGGACAATTGCTTATAAAGGTCAAAAGATCCTTATTTTGGTAGACAGCCTTGGTTGTCACAGACAGTATTTTAACTCTAAATGCAACGCTGTTGGCTAAGTGGTGTTAATTCATTGTGGAAACAGAGGGAAATGATAACCAAGCGACATGAGAAATCCGTGGTGGAGAAAACATGACCTATGTTCCAAGTGACACAGCTCACCAAGTATATCACCTAACATCAAGGCATATGGCATACAGTTGAATCTCATGATAATAAAATACTGGAATAATGAATTTATAGCAATAATGTATCTCACAACCTCCGCCAAAGCTCATAGGAATCAATGCGTTTTGTATCTCTTGACAATGAAACGTTAAACTGCAAACCCTAGATAATGAAATGTTCCGGACCATTAGAGCCCATGGTGACTCCAACTAAGTTCAAGAAGTGTGCTCAAATACACCTCCTCCGCACTTAAAGTCGCAATATAATGCCACAGATCACTTGCATGGGTGCCACCATATTGAAAACACCAGAACCAGGGATCTTGCTTGTTGAATGTTCGTGTTGCATCTGTTGTTGACTGCTGCATTGACTGCTGCATCACCAACATTTAATGCCAGTAAACATGTGGCGAATGAAAATTATCTGCAGGTACACATTATGCGCAATGCGGGTCCACATTATTTGTGCATAATGTGAACCACCATGGTGTGCAGCTTAGTAGTAGAATGCATCTCCATGCAGGCTAACACACTGTATTTGTTATTTTTAGATTTGTTATTTCTGGATTTTTTTCCTCTACTTAATGCCTCCCTCAAACAATTTCATGCATAAATATGTTTAAACTTGCCTACACGAAGTGTCTGTGTAAAATAAAAATGAATTTGGACCTACACTAGCCTATGGCTATGAGTCCATTCAGTGTTTGTAAACTGTGTGTGAAAACAAAAGAAATAAAATTCAATTCAATTCAATATGGCATCACTGCATTCCTGCCAAAATCTGAATCTTTCATTGATCAGTCTATGCATCGTATATGTGGCGCTGGCCACACCATAGGAAGTGGAGCGCAGTTACCATGTTTACACCAATGTAACTTGGAAATCTGTTGCTTAAGCGTTAGCGGCTATCTGCACATTAGAATTGTGTACGAAACTGAAACCACATTCATGGAGTTGGCAAGAAGCTCCCGTCAGACCGGTTAGGTGCAGTGTCACTGTCATCATAAAATTGCGACAGAGGAGATTTGCGGTGAGTTTGCTGGGGTCTGTTCCATGCTTGACTGCACTCTGTGTGCACTGTATCTGCTCTAAAATGAGTTCACATGGTGATGCACTGCTTTTATTGTCAAGCTCTTATCAAAGGAACATTATTTTTCATGCTAAAGACGGCCACATCACGTCTTCATTGCATGCCCAAGGCCTGCAATCGTGAGTAGAGCTAAGAACGTTTGGGAACGTTGCCGCAGGCTGCCAATATGAAAACAAGTGGAGTTAAAACGCAAGCTTACAACAGCATATTCAGATACATTTTTATTGCGGAAGCTCGAAAACTGGGTATGTGTAAAATTAGAAGTAATATGATAACCCTCGTGGGGTAAAAGCCATCACCATAGCAGCATACAGGCTGCTCTATGCACGAAGACTAAATTTTGGAGTTGTCCAAACTACAATTTACCAAACTTGCTGTCGGAAACAAAGATATGGATATGGAGAGCCTAGAACAAGGCTCACCAAGGCAGCTAACAAAATATTTACAGTATTTCTTCGCTTCTGAATGGTTTCCTCTTTGTACTTTCAATTCACAACAATGAAATCCTCACAAGAGCGAAAATTTTCAGTTTTGCTGTGGATTTCATTATTGCAAAGTTTAACTATAATAAGCCCTTTGCATAAGGCTGTAGCCTTCTTTTATGGGAAGTTTTGTTGTAGTGTCCTTACAGTCAACTCCCGATAATTCGAAGTCGCTTAATTGGAATTTTTGGTTAATTGGAAGCGAAGTCGGGGTCCCGTCAGTTTTGCATACAAGCCAATAGAAAAAAATGCTCGGTAATTCGAAGTTAGAAGTCTAAGGTGTCGGTTAATTAGAAGTTTTTCTCAATCTTATAGCTCAAGATGATCGTAATTTTTGAGAAATTCCGTATTATTAAAGTGAAAAACAGCCTTGCGTGCTGAATTTACATCGCTAGCATCGCAGCTGACTACAGCGCCACAGCTCATGACGCGTCAATGTTATGTACTGGTGGCATCGGCATCGCAGCTGATGACAGCACCGAAAATGATGAGGCGGCAGGCTTAGCCCATCTGCCCAGCGCAATCGCAGCCTCGCATGGTCGCGTTGACGTACTAGGTCTATCTGTTTCCTCGAGTGTTAATCGCGGTAATAGCAACTCGCGGACCTTATCGTACGCTTGACTTGGCGACGAAAGTTAAGTTCGAAGGCAGTTGAGGACGGAGGCAACGGAGGAATCGCCAAGCGGCACGTCGCACGGAAGAACGGAATCAAGCGCTCTTTCGAACACCATTAACAAGCGCTCGACACTCGAAGCATTTGAGAACGACAAATTTAAAATGTCATGCATGAGAATGCGCACCGGTACCCACCCGGAGTTAAAGCAAGCGTTGCTCATTTCGATTAGGGAGGCCCGGAGCAACCAACTTCGGCTAAGTGGCGATATCGTAGCAGCAAAAGCCTTATCGCTTACGGCGATATTAGACATTAAAAATTTTTCTTCGTCCGATGGATGACTGTACCGAAAGCACCTCGAGCGGATGCTTTTGTGCATGGACAACTCCACACAGTGCGAGGTGAGCCGCTTCAGTGCTATCCACATGCAAGCGCGAGCATGGCGTCGCGTTAAAGAGGAGACGATCGCGAACTGCTTCAGGACCTGCGGTTTTAGTGCAAGTGCCTCGAGAGATGAAGGTGGTTCGATCGTCTTCTCCAGCGGAGGAAGCGCACACAACCGAACTTGACGACAATAGTCTTCGACCAGCTCGTCCTTCTCGGAGAATACGTTGCCGTTCACAGGCAAGTTGAGACGTGTGGTGCACTGACGGACACCGAAATACTAGGGATCGTTCGGCCCAAAAAGGCTGCTGACGAGAGTTACTTGGACGACGATGTTTCAAGCGAGCCGCAACCTACAGCTGCTGATGTAGCTGCAGGGCTTGCCCTCGCGTAGCGGTTTTTTGCTGCAGAAAGCAACGGCGAGGAAGCACTCGGCCACGTCTACAGTCTGCAGAACTTGCTCTCCGCGGCAAGATGCCGCAAGCAGATTTCCTTTCCTAATTAATTAATAAAAATGTCCGTTTTTGCCCGATTTGGTTAATTGGAAGTTCGGTTAATTCGAAGTTTTTCGCGGTCCCCGTCAACTTCGTATTAACGGGAGTCGACTGTATATGGAAATAAGTGGTGCTCAGAAAAATGAAAGCGTGGCAACCTGCTGGTATGAAACCCCTCATGTAAGGGACAGAGACTGCTCCCTGGTACATGCCCTCTATAAAAAGTCCAACTGTATTTGCACTGTTTGCATTTGACAAGGTGGGAATCAGATCACATCGTTTGGCAAGGCGGGAATCACATCAATGAAAGTGAGGACATGAGTGGTACGTGCTGCATCGTTTCCAATGTCTGCCTGAAAATTCAAGCAAAGTGTCGCACAGCAGAAGGAATTTCAGCTGACGCACTACATAGTTTGTGTAGCGCAGTTCCGTGGGGAAGTCTGCATAAATGAGCAAATTTGAAAAATCTGGTTCATGACTTTCTGCAACAGCGGTGTATTTTGCTAGCTGCCTTTTCCTTTGTGTTCATTCTATTGGCAACGGAGGTCCCTTGAACATTAACCACTCAAAATTTAAAAAATTTAAACAGCTGCACAGACTCCAGTCGCATGCCTTGGTTTTTCAGATAAATACAGCTCTTTGTTCAGCATGTTTTGCATATGCACAACCTTTGAAAAAGGATTTGAAAAAGATAGTTGTAGTTAAAGTGCAGTACCACTTATAGAGTGAATTGACAACGCTGCAGACCTCTTAGAAGATATGGCCGAAGGCTGTTACTACCATTAAAGAAAGCTTCTACTGGTAAAGATAGTAAAGTGTAGAAATGAGAAATACAAACTGACCTTTTCTCAGACTCGGTAACAATATGCACCACCTGTTCCACCCTCTCCACGGGCTTGCCCACAGAGCCAATGTACACAATGGCTGGCCTTCGCAGGTAGGAGCGTGCCAAGCGTTCAACCGCCGGAGGCATTGTGGCTGTGAACATCACAGTCTGCAACATGACATTCGAACACAGCTCAGTGTTGGCCTTCAAAGGTGACAACCTTCCTGCTGATGAAACCATTTTCAGTGGGAATGCTAAACAGTAACATGCAGTAATCAGTGCTCAAAAGCAGCACCTATATCGTACATACTACCACAAATGCTATAAATACATTCCATACTGAAGGTAGCCAAAAGCATTGTGATTTATATGTTATACGAGATATCTTGAATAATGTTGTACCTCCACTGCAGTAATTGAGTCTCAGAAACTTTAGATGGAGTAATGTTTGGATAAATTTTACCTGTATCTTAGAAGTTCTGAGCTTCAAAGATTTGATTTATGTTATCACATGAATGAACATGAAATGTGTCGAATGATTTCAAGAACATTCTAAAAGGAAAATATGCATAAATAACCAAACCACATTAAAAAAGAAAAATGATCCCATCACACACGTGCACACACATGCACGCACACACACACACACACACCTGCCTGTACTTGTGTTTGGATGCAAAATTAGCCAGCAGCTTCTCTTCATCCTCGGCATCATCTGTGTCTGGCTTCTGGTTGGTGACTGGCATGTAGTCCAAGATCTTTTGCACCTCGCCCTCAAAGCCCATGTCAATCATGCGGTCAGCCTGCAGCAGCAACAAGTGGCGGCTGAGGTGACAATGGCCTTTTGATTGCATTACCAGAACAGCAACATCCTTTTCCTCTGAGTAGCAGTTCTTACACTACTACAGGAAAGATAACCGTAAAAACAGATTTATTGGAAATTCAAGGCATTCGACGGTATTGTATACACAGGTGAAGAACCACACAACCAATATATAGATGATGTGGCACATATAAGTTTAGCACTGTTGTCACTTATGCGAGTCAAATAGACACACAAAAAAGTATGTCCCCACGTAACACTGAAGAAGATTAAATGGCAAGTAAAGCAAATCAATATGTGACCAATCAATTACCTTTAAAAACTTTGTCAAAATAACAAAAGCCAATGTCTATAGTGGAAGATTCAAATTAATGTGGCCACAAGACGACATCACAAATGTGAATTTCATGTACCTTCCATTGAATATTCCATCTTTTTTCTTTCTGGCAACAGAGCAGTTACATGCAAGTGCAATCTGTTGTCTTCGAAAAATTTACCTAGACTTAATAAAGCTATGTGCTACAGCACTACCTTGCTGGGCAAGTACAAAAAACCAAGCCACTGATAAAATTTTCCTTTAATGCCACTAGTATGATTTGCTTTTCTTTGTAATTGGTTGAAGTATTGACATCTCTTTAGCATTTCTTAGCTTTTGTACAACCTGCCTGCCTACATATGATGAAGTTCATCTGTTGTCCAGCTGCCCAGACATGCTTGAGTGCATGCAACCATGCAGCGTGCAATAACAGCAGCAAGCTCTCTTTGCTTGCAAGTTCACTACATATCAGCTTACAAGCAACAATGTTATGTAGGCCCACATGCTCACCTCATCAAGAACAATGTATGTGCATCGACTTAATACCAGGTACCGGTTCTCGAGGACGTCAATCAGACGACCAGGGGTAGCAATCACAATCTGCATAGGAAACAACACATGGTATTGCCATTTCAACAAGTAACATCAAGATCATAACAGCACAAGAATTTGGCTAAACAGCAAAAGCTCCCCCTCCCGCCCGCTGCCATGCGTGCTGCGCAGGCTGGCGCAAATAAGCCTGAGCATGGTCGGGGCGTGGTCTCCAAGATTGCCACGATGCTACCTCCGACGTTATGCAGCGCGCACGACTGAGAGGCCCAGATGGCTCAGGCTCAGCACAGATATGAGAGAGAAATGCGATGATGAGCCGTTTCGCGAGTGGTGATGGGAAACATCTCCCATTACGGCTACCCGCGAATGCTACCAAAAGCTGGTGCGGCTGGGCGTCTCAGAGATTGCACTGGCGACGTAACGAGTTTGTTTGGCCGCAAGACAGCCAAGCCGGCGCGGCGAGTATCATCAGCCTACGCATCATGTGCGTCGTTCAGCGTGGGACCAGTGGCGACATAGAAACTACAGAAACTATGTGCACCGAAGACCTCCGCTCCACTAGTTCGTTTTTTCACCGGTGACTGTTCGACAGCACCCGAACCTCATAGGAGGCGGCCATTCTCATGCCAACGGCGATATGAATAACGGTGTGGTTCGTCCGCACTCGATTCTAACTCGCATACGATTTTTGGACCTGTTTTATCAGAAAAAAAGGTGCGCGTTAGATTCGAGTAAATACGGTATTTATTCTGCTGAAAGACTGAGCAATCATGCCGACTAGTTCAGACTATATGGCCCTCATATACATGACCTCAGTGCCTGTAAAAGTGAAGGCATAAGTGTAGCAAGCTGTATCCAAGTACTACAAACAAGTAGTACATTCTAAACGTTAAATCTGACAAAAGGCTTTGCTCGCAGGCATATTCACAGATGCACTGTCACGGCTACACCTCCTCACCAGCGAATGACATTGGCTATCATTTCAGCAGCACTCGTTAAAAGAGAAGTGTGCCTGATTTCTCTAGCAAGCATCCCACTCGTAATAATCTCCCAGTAGAGAGTTCACCTCGCAGCCGAGACGTAATCTGAATCCTTGCTCTTCACGGGAGAGACCACCTATGACGGCCACCGAACGGATGTCCAGCATCTTGGCAAACTTGGTAGTTTCTTCATCAATCTGCTGGGCCAACTCACGTGTTGGAGCCATGATTATGGCATATGGTCCCTGGTCGGCATCCTCCTGCCTACAAGCCACCAAGAACAAGCACAAAAGGCTTTAGAATCAGAGAGAGAAAAGCACTTTCAAAGTGGGTGACAATAATGTTCACATGAACATGTTGTCTGACTCCATGGCTTTCATTTCTCACACATTCAAGAAATATAAACTACAAGGAGTTTAAAGAACCCCCAATTAACTTGTCCTCATTTTACAGCTTATAGCCATGCCTAAAACACAACATGAAACATTATTTTTTAGGAAGTTGTATTGGCCCCTTCAAAAAATGGATATATGATGTGTAAACAATATTGGCAGACAACACACAACCAGCTAGGCTTCCCCACAGCTGAGATCCTTGTCGAGTCTTGAAAGAAAGTTAATAAGATGCAATCTTTATTTTAAAATAATGGTAGTGATTAAACTGCACATATATAGCTAATGGTGCACATCTACTTTCCAAACGCAGTGTACCAAAAAATGACACATTTTGCTTACTGCCAGTTTTAATCAATGCATAGTTTGTGTGAGCGCCACGCCTCCCAATGACCACCTGAAGGTGCTTAACAGTACACGAAAACTTTCTGACTTCCCTACAAAGCCGTGGAATGAAAACAACATATTTTGACATGGATACATCAGATTAAAGATTCCAGATATTTAATGATAACTACAGTAAAACCTCGTTATAACGAAATTGAAGGGGGAGTGGTAATTACTTCGTTATAACGATTAGTCCGTTATAACCAATATCAATTTCATCTATAGGAATTTCAAGGGGAATTGCGATTCTTTCGTTATATCCGATAGTTCGTTACATCCGGGTTCGTTATAACAAGGTTCTACTGCACATAAGATGGAAATTCTACAATGAGACAAAAATATTTCAACTGCATTTTATATTAAGTAGTACATTGGAAATAAGAACGAAAGCCTCCGAACGCAGTTTGACTCAGCTTCATTCTGCCACATTTCAAAGCCGTTTAAAATCTTACTGCTTTACAGTCAGCCATTCGGCGCATCAAAAAATTATGTGTACATTTCACTGGTGTAAGGCAATGTAAGGATACAGTCTAGCAGCTCTAGGCGAGAAGTCTGGGTACCCTTCACTATCGCTGCTGTCAAGAGCACAGGCTCTTGGACAGCCAGTCAGTCCCAACTGTCTACATACAGTGACTACTACAGATCAGAGAACACAAGGCCAAGGAGGTCACCTTTCAATCTTGGGCAGGGAGGTGATCCAGACAAGCAGTGGCAGCAGGAAGGCCAGGGTCTTGCCACTGCCTGTTTCAGCAACACCAATGATGTCCCTATTCTGGAGACCAATGGGGATGGCTTGCCTTTGAATTGGTGTGGGGTCCTGTAAATGGAAGCACAGAGGCTACACATCAGTTTTTGAGAAGGCACACAGCAGAATGGCATCATTAAAAGATCTTAATGATCTTCAAATGCAGCAGAGCATACATGATCCTGAGTAGGATGGTAAGCCAGCTTACTGCACAGTGTTGGGAGGCACTCCTAAGTAATAAACTTCCCAATTCTTTAACAGCATAGCTGTTAAAACAATACTCAATGGAGCATTCACAAAACCTACCATCATCATCACATCAATGTTGCATGCACTTCTATGCAATGCCTATTGTGTGGCACTGATTATGATGATGATCCTTTATATATGGCACGTACCTACATCGGGGGATCGGCCAAGACCTGATAATATTCACTTTTAGTTGGTATTTCATGGACACCGCAACATGATGAAATAAAAAAAAAAATGTACGTAGTTAGAGAAAAGGAAAAAAAAGCGACATTTGCGCATGCACAGCTTCTCTTGCACTCATGCCTTCAGCCCACCACCACACAAAAGGCGGGCATGCAGCACAGAAAGTTGGTACGTGCGAAGCACAGCGTAGCAGCCATGCATAGTATAGTATAGCAAGGGGGATGGGAAAGGGAAGTTAGGAGAAGTGACGTGAGGGTGAGGAGGAAGGGAAGAGTAAAGGGTAAAGCATGGAATGGCCTTGCATAGTATTAGTTTATGTGCCACAGAAAGCGGGTATGGGCCAAGCATTTCTTAGCATAGCGTAGCATAGGTGCTGGGAAAGAAAAATGAGGATGATAAGGTGTGGTGAGAGGGTAAAGATGAAAGAAAGAAGGAAACAGTGAAGTACATAAATAAAGAAAGATGACAGAGAGGAAGAAGAAGACAATGTGGAAAGAGATGGAGAAAGGCGAAACAAGGAAGAAGATGAAGAGACGTGAAAGAACTCTATCTATGCTCGCAAGGTAGTGGTGCTTGCTTGCTAGCTACGCTGCTTATTCAGATTGTGCAGGCGTGGAAAGGCATGCAACCGGCTTGATTTATTTCTTAGATAGATATTTTGCCAATATAAATTTACGTAACATGGGCTTGGAAGCTAATGAAGAAATCTGAGGAGAACCTGAAGTCTACAGCACCAGTGACACAAAATAAAAATTATAGGTGTACAGGCAAAAAAACGAAAGACACAATGTGGAAATAATGATCAAAAACATGTTGACAATATTCCTGTCAAGGAGGAGGTGGGCTTGTAGCTGATCCCATAATTTGTGCACCAGGTATGGGAGGCGAAGGAATGTAACAAGAATTGTGCATTAGCCGCTTGAAGTTTAGATAGTACAACTGGTTCTCTCAAGACAGAGGTAATGGAGCCACCTGGAAAAAGCCTTTCATGACTTGGCAACAGCTAATAACACATGCATATGTCATTATTTCTCTTTATCAAGAACTTTCTTTAGATCAATTACTACTTCAGTTTCAAATACTCATGTGCTCCCATCTATGGAAATCACAACTGCATCTTTACTGGAATCAAAGCTAGCTTTACTATGAAAGCTCAAGACAAGGGGAAAGAATTTACTTGTTCAAGCATCATCACAAAATAAAGGGGGAAGCCGCATTGTACAGTTCTTGCTAACTACTGAGAAGTGCGCAGTTATGCAAGTGAGCTACGGAGAACCTGCAGTGTGCGACATCAAAGAGATGCAGCAACACTGCAGCATCGTTATGTGCATCTAAATATCTAATTGAGTTCTGATGGCATGGAATGTGAGAAAATGTGAATTTGGAGAGTGCATAGTATACTTCACTGCTCATGCACAAGTACCTATCTAACAAACTAATAACAGTCTATTTCAAGGCTCGTATCAATATAGCAGCTTCTGCACGTGCAATCTCCATTGCCACCAGCTCCCAGACATTGGTGTCACTGTCAGCAGAACGTGGTTGAAATATATCTGAATGAAGCAGCTGCAATAGTGTGCCACATTGTTTTTTTGATCATACATCACTGCAAATAGAGATGAACAAAGAGTGAATTTATAAATCAAACTGGACATGAACAGGATACTATTAGAATAGTTTTCGAATAGTAATGCAATTATGTTCAAGACAACTCTAAAATTCTGCAGCATATTTGAAACAAATATTCGCAAACTTTAATGAAGGAACATTACAAATACTTTCAGCCAACAAAACACACTGCTGTTATGTCAACTACGTTAGGCCCATATATACAGCAGTGGCATTACTCAAGGTGGTATTTTGTCACCAAACCAAGACACAAAAGTCAGTGTTGAACCAAATGCCACGCATACAGCTGCTAAGCAATCGAACAGATAAATCACAGCATGGGCCTTAACACCAAACAGGTAACAATCGCTGCTGAATACTGTCCCTTGCAAGAACAAGCTACAAACTAAACAGTTAAGCCTGTTTTTATCTGTGCAAATATATTGCACCTCTGATGCAGAAAACAGCCGTCTTGGTAATCTACATGCATCTACATATTTTGTACCTCTTTTGAATATGCACCACTCGATTCAGGTACTGGATCGAACAGCATGATATTCACTTGAAAGTTTTGAATATTCATGCACCTCTAATCACAGGCACAATAAACCATCTTATGAAGAAGCCTGTACAGCAAGTGAAATTCTTTTCACATAAGGCATTCGCACGCAATCACAGAAGCACTTCCTAAAGTTTTTGTTTGTTACTCCTTAATTAACCCTTCTAACACCTAAAATAATTTCCCAAGGGTAGCTTTCATGTTCAATGGCCTAGCTGAGTCCACCATTAAAGAATTTGTACATGAAGGTGTTGCGCTTTTGTTAAGTATAGCTTGCCTAATCTATCTAACAACAACATGCCACTTAAGCAGTATGAACTGAAAATCCAAAGTGCTGGTAACCAAGTCGCACAAAAGCACACACTGGAAGCAACAAGCTCACACCTTATAGCCAAGCTCCTTGATGACATCGAGGATGGCAGTGGGGAGGTTGCACTCGGACCACTTGCGGAGAGGGTTGGGGATGCGGCCACCCTTAATGGTGATGTTGAAGTCCTCGCGGAAGATGCGCCAGTCACGCTCCTGCATCTCTTCTAAAGACTTGTGCGACCAGTGACGGTCGTCCCACTTCTGCTTTTCCTCCTTCCGCTTTATCTTCTTCAGCCGCACCCTGATGAGAGAACAGCAATCATTGGTACAAATGCCTGGAAGCTCGGCACCTTTCATCAGATGTAAGGAAGGTGCAATGCAGCAGCCCAACCACACAGCACAGTGGTCTATGTGCCCATGCCATCTGTCATTTCATCTCCTGCTCTGGGCCTCCATATTAGAGGCAACACTGTTGGCTGAGTCCCGAGGGACTCTGAACAATGAATTGGAGCAGCATTATTTCCTTCACTAGTAATAATGCTATCACAACAAATTGGTAAACATCTTATATAATTTACAATAAATACTAGTAGCTGAAGACACTGCAAATGCAGCGAAGTACCAAGAATTCATAGGATGGCACTCTTCTACGTAAAATGCCGTTGTGCAAAAGGGCACCCATAAGGTGAGAAAATTCGGTATGTTATAGCAGACAACTTGTGAAACAGGCATGATACCAGAAAATCAGAAGCAAATTAAGCATAAAGGTCCTGATCAAGTGAAATGATACCAAAGGAAGGGAGCCAGCTATGTCAACTAAAGCAAGAAGAAACCAGGGGTGTGTAAATATTCGAATTTTCGAATACTTTTCGAATGGCATTTGCTATTTGATTTGATTTACACCGAAATTTTACTACTCTAACTATTCAAATTTTGAAATTAAGGGGCAGAATATGCTATGCCTAGTGATAACTGGCCTAGTCCCGCATGTAGCACACTTCACCACATAACATTTGTGTACTGCAGCAAAGCTAACACTCGCACAATGTGATGAAGTTAGCAGTCGTGTACTGCGGTGAGGCTAACACGCACTACAGCGAAGTTAACTCATGCATATGCACAGTTGGACTTGAATGTTCTTTTCAAAGGCAACACTGTGGGAGTACACTAACAGCGCAATATATATATATATTTCGTGGGGGGGGGGGGGGGGCATGTTTGGCAGTACATTTCTCTGTAATTCAACGTGGTATTATTTCATAAAGATATTTTAAAATTATCCAAAAAATATTCAATTCAATTCATGCTCATACATTTATATTCATATTCACTTTGCACTCAACATTTTGCTACAGTCTACGCTCCTTATAGCGGACCCGCGTACAACAGACTTTCGGATATAATGGACCATATCTTAACCCAGGTTTGGTCCATGTATTTTATCAATGCAGCCAACTTCGCTTTGAATGGACCCCGTTACAACAGACTATCAGCTACAGCGGACAAAATTAATGGCAGTTTTTTGCCAAAGTTGCACATACAACGGACTTTTGCCGTTTCGACGCGGACTGACAACATACTTTGCCACGCCGGCGTTTTAAGAAAAAATTTTAAACTGCAGCTGGCAACATTGGTGCTCATGTGGCCAAGCCGAGCCTCTAGCAAAGCCAGCCTGAGTGCATAACAAACGCCATTTTGTCGTCGTGTTCCGTGGGGAATGGTTGTGCCGCATCAAGAGAAGTGCCGAGATGATGGCCTCCAGAAAACGGAAGCAAATTTCGCTCAGCGATAAAATGAAAATTGTGAGTGCAGTTGCACGTGGAGAAAAGCAAGCAGATGTTGCCAAAGCGATGGGACTATGGAAGCAGACCATGAGTTCCATCGTGCACAACAAAGGTATCACCGGCAAACAAGCGTCGGGGGAACCCCCCTAAGTGCTTTAGGCTCACGAAGCGACCTAAGGGGGGCCGCCAGTCACTGACAACGAAGTTCTTTTCGAGTTAGGTGTGAATAAAAAGCTTTAGTTTTTTTCTGCCTTGATGTTCGCCGTTCTCTCCGCAATCGCGTCGTTAGGCATTGCGACCAACGCTATGGTAGTGAGGCGTTCCTGAGCTCCCAGATGTAAGGAAGGTGCAATGCAGCAGCCAACCACAAAGCACAGTGGTCTATGTGCCCATGCCATCTGTCATTTCATCTCCTGCTCTGGGCCTCCATATTAGAGGCAACACTGTTGGCTGAGTCCCGAGGGACTCTGAACAATGAATTGGAGCAGCATTATTTCCTTCACTAGTAATAATGCTATCACAACAAATTGGTAAACATCTTATATAATTTACAATAAATACTAGTAGCTGAAGACACTGCAAATGCAGTGAAGTACCAAGAATTCATAGGATGGCACTCTTCTACGTAAAATGCCGTTGTGCAAAAGGGCACCCATAAGGTGAGAAAATTCGGTATGTTATAGCAGACAACTTGTGAAACAGGCATGATACCAGAAAATCAGAAGCAAATTAAGCATAAAGGTCCTGATCAAGTGAAATGATACCAAAGGAAGGGAGCCAGCTACGTCAACTAAAGCAAGAAGAAACCAAGGGTGTGTAAATATTCGAATTTTTGAATACTTTTCAAATGGCATTTGCTATTTGATTTGATTTACACCGAAATTTTACTACTCTAAATATTCAAATTTTGAAATTAAGGGGCAGAATATGCTATGCCTAGTGATAACTGGCCTAGTCCCGCATGTAGCACACTTCACCACATAACATTTGTATACTGCAGCAAAGCTAACACTGGCACAATGTGATGAAGTTAGCAGTCGTGTACTGCGGTGAGGCTAACACGCACTACAGCGAAGTTAACTCATGCATATGCACAGTTGGACTTGAATGTTCTTTTCAAAGGCTACACTGTGGGAGTACACTAACAGCGCAATATATATATATATTTCGTGGGGGGGGGGGCATGTTTGGCAGTACATTTCTCTGTAATTCAACGTGGTATTATTTCATAAAGATATTTTAAAATTATCCAAAAATATTCAATTCAATTCATGCTCATACATTTATATTCATATTCACTTTGCACTCAACATTTTGCTACAGTCTACGCTCCTTATAGCGGACCGCGTACAACAGACTTTCGGATATAATGGACCATATCTTAACCCAGGTTTGGTCCATGTATTTTATCAATGCAGCCAACTTCGCTTTGAATGGACCCCGTTACAACAGACTATCAGCTACAGCGGACAAAATTAATGGCAGTTTTTTGCCAAAGTTGCACATACAACGGACTTTTGCCGTTTCGACGCGGACTGACAACATACTTTGCCACGCCGGCGTTTTAAGAAAAAATTTTAAACTGCAGCTGGCAACATTGGTGCTCATGTGGCCAAGCCGAGCCTCTAGCAAAGCCAGCCTGAGTGCATAACAAACGCCATTTTGTCGTTGTGTTCCGTGGGGAATGGTTGTGCCGCATCAAGAGCAAGTGCTGAGATGATGGCCTCCAGAAAACGGAAGCAAATTTCGCTCAGCAATAAAATGAAAATTGTGAGTGCAGTTGCACGTGGAGAAAAGCAGGCAGATGTTGCCAAAGCGATGGGACTATGGAAGCAGACTATGAGTTCCATCGTGCACAACAAAGGTATCGCCGGCAAACAAGCGTCGGGGGAACCCCCCTAAGCGCTTTAGGCTCACGAAGCGACCTAAGGGGGGCCGCCAGTCACTGACAACGAAGTTCTTTTCGAGTTAGGTGTGAATAAAAAGCTTTAGTTTTTTTCTACCTTGGATGTTCGTCGTTCTCTCCGCAATCGCGTCGTTAGGCATTGCGACCAACGCTATGGTAGTGAGGCGTTCCTGAGCTCCCAGCCCGAATGCCGGCGAGTTCCACTGAGAAGTTGTAATGAATAGGCTTCTAAGCGCGAGGTGCGTTGGTATGAATGCACGTGCTAATTCAGCTTAGCAACAGTCTTCTATTAGCTGAGGCAGAAATGCATCCGTGCAAAAAATGAATGTGTGATGCCGATCGTTAGAACGAGCCCCAGCTGGAACCAGTTTTTGTAACATGACCGGCAGCTCGTAACATGAGCGGCTTTGTGACGGCAAGCTGTTATATTAGTAGCTTTTGGACTGAGCCTCGCTAATGTTTACATGGGTTCGGCAGCCACCCACCAGGCCTTCCTGCACTTAGTACTGTTGCATTTTCTGATGAAAGTTGAACCCATGTGCTACAGTTATAAATTACCACTGTTGGTCGTAGCCGTGCCATGGAGTCAGGTATTTAAAAAGGACTAAATCACGCAGCTGAGCGATGTCAGCGATGATAAACACACGGGCCTTACAACCCCCACTTCCGTTCGATGTCTGGATATTAGGGACTTCGGATAAAACAGACATTTTTTTCCCGGATTATGAGGGTCCATTGTAACGAGAGTCGACTGTATTAACATAGATCTACAATAAAACAATTAGAAACAGGGTTCCTCAGTGAGCTCCACAAAATACAAAAACAGTGAAGAAGCAAGACACAGTGATTGTTTATAGTTTTTTCATCCTTCCTGGTGTACTATTACAGAATCCAGTGTGTGTGTGTGTGTGTGTGTGTGTGTGTGTGTGTGTGTGTATATATATATATATATATATATATATTAACAATTTGGCCAAATACTATGGCCAAATATTATTGACTACCCCCCCCCCCCCTCCTGACCCCCTAAAGGACATTCATAGGTCAGAAAGGGCAATCTATTTTCAATAAGTACACTGCACAAGACATCCCCCCCCCCACCCACCCCACCCCCTTTCCTTCCTTATTTCATTACTGGCACAATCACACTTACACTTCTTGATCTTTTTCAGCCTGTGTTCTTCTGCGTTCCAGCAGTTCACCGTAGAACTTGGACTGTTCTTTCTTTTGAGCCTGCACATAGAAAGTAGAGAGTTAACATTTTGAAGCGGCTTTGTTACAGGTAGAGAGAATGGTGGCGCAGCCTGGCAGAGGCCATTAAAGAAGGCTAGTCAAACTATACAACTGAACCATGAAAAGTCGTAGAGTGACAAAGAGTAATGGTCACCTTCACAGCTGTCATTATTATATACATTACACAAGGCCATGCACAGTCTCTTTTGCTACTTACACCAACCAAGTGATGCATAGCCACTCCAGGTGCTCTGCCTCACTTGTGGACTGCCACCTACCATTCATGAAACGCAAGTGGCAAGATGCACTGCTTACGCCTCTCCTGCTTTTCTTTTATGAAATAAGCGGCAATCTCCACCCAGCAAACATGCTGACAGGTTATTCTTCTACGGGGCTTTTATGCCCCAATATAACACCCATGTCAGGCCTGTAGGCAAAAATTTTTTCCTGGAGGGGCACTTGCCAAAGGCATAGGCTATTTGAGGAAAGCATCTATTTTTCGGCAAAAATCTAAATATCGTTGGGGAGGGAGAGTCCAGCCCCTAGGCCTGATCCACGTATGCCTGAACAGCTGAAAATTTGTACAATGACAGCTGTATTTCAAACTACATGGCAAATCGTGAACGAAAAAGAAGGCATGACATCCACCATCTAGACAAAACAATAGAAAAAAAAGGCAAACCTTGAGGTCAATGCCTCCAACGTGTCCCCTGCCAAAAAACTGCACAGTGTGCTTTTCTTTGTAAATTGGGTTGTAGTCAACAGCTGTGTCCTCTGAAGCATCCCAGTCGAAGACAAACTTGCGGTCATTCAGTCTCCGCACGCGCCGCTTCTTCTTGATGATGCCCAGGTAGCGTTCCTGCGAGAAGGAACAGTACTTTCACCACCAGCAAATCGGCCATTCTTCTTCACAACCTCTGTCTAGATACACAATTAAAAGAATGGTTTCACAGTTCACCTCTTAGCAAACAACCTCTGCTTCAAGGCTGCCTAATAGCTGTAGCTTTCAGCAAATAGAGGGCAGCGTCGAGCAGCTCACAAGTTCACATCCTCGATCACTCACCTTTAATTTTTCAGACACCGCAGCCGCAAGAACACTCTCAGAGATGTTCTGCAATGCTCGCACTGACGAGGACACCTAGGATCACTGATAAAGCCTACATGCGGATAGCCTATGTCCTCACTCTGGCAGACTCTGAGCCAAGCATCATGACAGGCAATGATGCAGTGGCTGTAAGCATTGTGAGGTCACTCTGTCATACATTGCATACAATCTCAAAAAGGACAAGCAACACAGAAATAACCCGAAGGTGACTAAGAGGCCATTGACAAATTAAACAAGATGAGAAAATGCCAACATTATTCCTTCAACACGAAAACCAGAATTTACTTGACCTCCACATGCCCTTGGCCAAATCTCACCATGGCCCTTGTTTAAAGGGGTCGTGAAAAGAATTTGGAGATGCCGGTTTGTAATTTTCACTGCTTCAATACGCATTCGACAAGCCGATTCCGAAATATTTCGGCGAAATATTCAGTGCACACTTAACAACGCGCGTTTAAAATCTCAGCTTTCTTGCACTCCCGAAACGACTATGCGACACTGCCGGCCGGCGTGGTACTATTTGGTGACGTTGAGTTAAGATATTTTTAAGTTCAAAGGCACAATGAACTCGCGTTTGCTCTAAAGGAATCGATTTACTTGAAAGCTAGAAATGAAGAACATACTTGGAAACCGTGCGGTGCCACCATTCGGAAGAAAAGTGGCAGCACGGTTTGCTTTCCCATGGCCTCCGAGGGCGCGCCAATCTCGGAGGTATGACGGCTACTAAGATGACGTCATCTGCAGAGTTGAGGGGAACGCGCGCAGTGAAACCAAAACCGCGTTTTTTATCGCTCCAAACCAACGCACACGGTGCAACGGAACAATGCATATTGTTGATTGGAGGGTCAGGATCCTGAATACGCACTTAGTACAAAAAGTTCAGAAAACGTTTCACGACCCCTTTAAGGAGCAAAGTGGATTATAGCTGAAATACCATGAAAAAAAGAAAAAAAAAAGAAAGGAAGAAATCAACCAGCTGCAACAACCCGTGTGACTTACCTTGATAGCTTCAAATTCCTTCTCTTTGTCCTTGTGTTCTCTGATCTTGTCTCTGCCGTCTTCGTCCTCCCCATCAGCCTCACGGTATCGCTCGCGCTCTTTTCTCCGTCTGTCCAGCCGGTCAGAGACGTCATCTGCAAAACAGCAGTATATCATAAGCACGCTTTATGCCAGGCCTTTTGACACAATGCTAAACAGACAGCATTAACAAGGACAAGATGAAAACCATCAAGAAGCTCCGGTGATGACAAGCTATGCTGGCAGATTAATGCTGCACCAGTGGGCCACTTTCATCGAGGGCAGTGATCCGCACTTTGCAATATGATGTAAAAGTCAAAAGCTGTAATTTCAGGCAAAATGATGAAAAATCAAAAGCCGTACTTTCAGCAAAGGTGCCTGAAAACTACAAAGGGGTTTTGTAGTCCAATTAAATTGTTCTAGTCATCCTAAATTCCCAATTGGTTGGTCCCTGAACCAGTACAACAACTCCTCAAAAGGGCAACCAAACAAACCGTGCCAATCCAGCAAAAAAAAAAAAAAAATTCTGCAGACTACGTTATGTCCCACTACCACCTTATTAAACAAATCACAGGAGGATAAATTTGGTAGGTTTTAACTCCATGTAGGGAACAGTCATTCAGATTTACTGACTTGCAGCTCCATTTGTTCCAGCCATTCCATTGAACCCACCTGATGCAACTGCAGCCATAAATAAAATTTCACCCCGAAAAAAAAAAATATGAAAGCTGTTACTATGGCTATCTGTTGATATAATACCCTAGCAAGTCACAGAGAATGTATGAATACACAATAAACAACACTGGGAAGTACAAACAACATCTCAGATTCTTGGTAAACTTCAATGATTTTAACTTCAATGGCAAGGCAATAAATTTATATGGTTCCACTTGCAGAAATGGCTGACTTTTAGACAATGGCAGTGCTCAACAATTCTACCATTCTTTCTGTTTGGCCTTGAAAGTCTGCCATCATTCTTATTTTTTCCATGCTCTCTATAGCTCAAGATGCATGAAGTACCGATAACACCACTGCGTGGAGGCACGTAATACAAGGGCAGGAACAAAAAAAAAGAACAATGCATGCTGTTTGTCTGTGCACAAGACCTCTCGTGAACACGAACATCTGTGTGATGGAGCACTTCCACGCACAGGGGTAATCTGAAAACGTGGGAGTTGTCAGGGAAACCTCAAGCGCTAACAAGGCATATGCACAGTCTCAATTGCTCACCAGAGGCACGTTTGGCCTGCTCAAAAAACTGTTGCCGCTTCTTGCGCTCTTCCTCCATCCTCTGACGCTGCTCCTGGACCTCCTGCTGACGACGCTTCAGGGCTTCGGCTGCCCGCTGCTCTTTGGTCAGGAACACTGGCTGAAAGTCAACAGTGCTTGTGAGATGCCATTATCTCTCAACATCATTAACCTCAAAGCGGTAACAAAAACACAGTAACAAGACAATATGCAGTATTGAAACAGCCACGTTATGCAGCACATTAAGCTTCTGTAGCAGTCTTGAATGTAGTATCATGCAAATTGCAATCCACTTTAACGATGCTATACAGCATAACAATACTATATCAACTGTAACTGTGACTCGAGGATGTCAACTGATGAGAGGAAAAACTGTACTGTAATGATATACTCATAACCACATACTGGATGAAACAATCCCTATTTTGGCTTCTGGACAGTGCCTCCAATGCTGAGCAGCGTCTCCCATTTCAGCAATTGATCATGCTTCTGACATAGCAGGGCAGGAGCCCCTCCCCATTTGAAGATCAGTCGTTGAAGGCTGTGCATTTTGTTTGTGGCACGTGGTATAAGGTGAGGGCTCTCCACATAAGGAACTGCTTCAAGAAAGTCCCCATAGTTACGACGAAACTTACCGTGGCCCAACTTCAAGGCTGATGATCGCACAGAATGCACAAACATCAAATTGCTCATCCATTTTATGCACGAGCGAAGGTTGCCACCACTTTACACACAACAGCTAGACACAATGGACGTGGAAGCAGAGAAAGTGCAACTGCTGCACAAGCAGGTGCCTATTTCAAACTACTTTAGTGCACTCGGTGCTTGAGGCGCTAATGAAATGTGATAAACTTGTTGCTTCTCAAAGCGTATGTCCTTTAATATCTCCTTTTCTGCGTGAGCAGAAAATTCGAGTTGGAAACTATGAAAATATGGCTTTGCAGCCTTTTTCTTTTTGTGCATGGCAATCCAACACAGCAATGATTAGTTATAACAATCACTTCATTTAGATTTTTAAAAAAATTTGGCAGGGGCAGTGCTGTCGCATTAACTACTCTTACAATGGCGAGCAGCTGTGCATTGAAGTATTGTACAGTGGAAAAACAAAAGGTAAAAGAAGTAAAAGAGTTGTCTGGTTATCTAAAATAGTCACAAGTCTTCATGGGGTAGTTTCAATGCCACATCCATAGGCTCCATTTCTCAATGACAAACTCTGTGGTAATAACTTGCTACCCAAAGCTACAATAAGCTCTAGACAAATCAGGCAGTTAGCAGAAATGTCCAGCAGACCTTGCTGCGGGCATCTTCCTCAGCCTTCTTTTTGGCCATCAGCTCCTCCAGGGAAAGTGGCTCCTTCTTGGTGGCAGAAGTAGCCTCTTCCTGCTCCTCATCCCTGAAGAATAATGTGGAAAGGAAAAATTATAGTAAAGCACAGATTCGTGAGTATGGAAATTCCTGTGTGCCAACTTTTGAGCACAACACAAATTAAAGAAGTCTCAATACTAAAGACTGGAGCTAACTGTCCCTGTGATTTGATTTCTGGATTTGTAAGACACCTATTGGCTGATACGTGATAAGTATGGTGGGGCATTTAAGAAGGAGTGAATTGGGAAATTGCACAGATACAATTCATCACTGTAATACATGTGGCATGGAGCACAGCATGGATGCATGAAAAAGGTTTCAGCATGTGCTTCTGCACTTGTTTACAATGTACTGCAGCAATGCTTTTATTCTATATTGCTTCTGAAACGTGCAGCACAAGGTTGAATGACTGAGTCATTTGCTCAAAATCAGGAAGGCCAGCTACTGTTTAGAGTTGCTTCACATGCCGAGCAGAGCCCAAGCTTGCTCATTACGATTCAAGGAGAGCTTTAATAGCACAGGGCAATACAGCGTTACACAGTTTCCAGTCATATTGCCACATACGCAAAGCTATAATATCCATTAGCAAACGTGTACTGTGCTGTGCCCTGTATAGTACCACCACTGTGTTGCTTAGGACACCGAATCATGAGCAACTATGACAAAACCTGGTCACTGCAGAAAGTTGCTTAAAGAGTTCTTTTTTCCTTTCTGGCTAACTTGAGCAAGTGAAGGGATCCTGGGCCTCACTGCTGTTGAACTTGACGAAGTGAATGTATAGGAATTTGTAATGAGTTCGCTCATCTCAAAAACAACAGTGTTCCAATATGAAACCCATCGTTACGCACTTCTCTTTTGCAGGTGCTTCGTTGAGCCTTCCATCTTCATCCCTCCCCCGGTCCTTATCCTTGCGCCTCTCTTTGTCGCGTCCTTTGTCCCTGTCTCGGTCTTTCTTCTTCTCTCTACTACGTGACCGGGACCTGCATTTCATAGTGAAGAAAAGTCACTTTTAGAAACAGAAGGCACTATTTGAGCAGTATCACCATGCAGGAGAACATAGGCTACTTAGTCACAGCGCTATATTATGATTCAAGTATGCTGTTACTTCCAGCTGCCAGGTGTAACTGGCTTTCCCAATGAAGCTACTCCTCCTCTCTACAGTAGTGCAACATAAAAACACTATGTTCAATAAACATTCAGATTCAGTACCATGCAATTGCCTTTTCCCAAGGGTTCCCCCCAGAAACTTTCATGGGGTGGCCATTTTGCATGAAGGAAAGGGGGGGAGGGGGTCCAGATGTTATGTTCAAGAGAGTACTCCAAATTTTCATTACAAAAATCTTTAGCACACCTGGATTTGTGATATTTGAGACCCAAATGCCATCTTTTTAGATATCTAGGTGGCGGAAGGCGCAGCTGGCTGGCTTTGCATGTGCACAGTTGCTAGTTTTGGTTCCTAAGGCATACCTTTCAAATTTCAGAAGCCAGTAGGAGCAGCGAACGGCACATCAAAAGCAGTGAGTGGCAAAGCAGAGAGGTGGGCGACGTTTCCATTTCCACCAATCACGGGGAGAACCCTGCTTTCCACATTTCTCAGCCTAATGTTGATACTTAGCTGAAAATGACTTAACCAATCATTACATCTATGTAACCAACTTTCTTTCCAACTGAAATAAGTGTACAGCATAGGCTTAACAATTCTGAGGTCATGAAAGAGCTGCGGCATAGCAGAGATGTATGTATTTAAAATACTAAACCCCCACTGCCTTTAGGATGCTACAAGCGCTGTTCAGCTGCACCACTGTTCTCTTGAAGGTAGAAAATGCACAATACCTTTGTGATGGTTGTACTGCTGCTCACACATTTATGCTGACAGATAAGTAGAATATTATCAGCCATGCTGTACGCTTAAACACAGCACAGTTGCACAAGTCATCCTTGTCTTTAGCATACGTCAATTGCATGCATTTCCATCATGCTAGAATTGGTCTGCTGCATCTGTTCATGAATGTTGTAAAAGAAGGCCCCGAAATCAGAGCACATTTGTACCTTTTCTCTCGACTCCGCGATCTTTTCCTTCTTTCCTTGCTCCTAGACCTGGAAGAAAGAAAAATAAAGCAATCACGGTACTCCATATGTAAGACTACACATACTGTACGTATGAACGTAACTGGAACCTGCATGCGGCTGAAAACTTAGCATGATCACATAAACAACAGTTTGGGCTGTGTATGAAACCTTTGCTTTAAGACAAGAATGTAGGCAGTCGCTCAAGACAAACTAATTCACTGCCATTATGCAAAACCTTTTGCAACACTGGGAAACACCATGTTGTACAGTTTCCAAAGATACTGTTTCAAAAACACTACAAAAGTTTGAAGTGATGCGACGTCTACAATCGAAGGAGTCGTGCAGAACCGCTGACGCTTTCAAGCTTAACGATACACGAAGAACTATCATCCTTGCTTGTTTAAAACTCTGTTTCACACGTTTCGATTGCCCGAATGCATCCTTCAGCGAATGCCTGGGTTGCGCGCACTAAAGGCTCTTAACGCAGGCAGCTGAAATAAGAGCAGGGAGCTCGTCAGGACTATCATGCGCGGAAATGACAGAAAGACATGAGAAACTTTCCACGTCGAACCTTCATCGCATAAACATTCACACCACCACAGTTCGAATGCTGGGAAAAGGCAACGCAGTATGACACCGGCTCACCTGTGTCGTTTCTCGCGCCCGCGTTCGACATCTCGACCGCGGTCGGGTTTCCTGGGTTCAATCGTGGACTGCAGTCCCTTCGGCGGCCGTGACTCGTCATCGGATGTCATGCTCGCTTGTTTCTACGATCGGAAAGCGTCAAGAGCATTTTAAACACCGCACAGCCATCGGCGACTTTCGTGTTCGCGTAGCGGACGCATTTCGTGCCTACACAGTGCTTCGATGGATCTAGGCAACATAAATGCTTTACGACATCACGCAAAACATGTTCAAGCGGGTGTCCATGCACTGGGTGCGTCTGTATCAATCATTGTAAGCTTAAGTACACTACAGTTACTTGAACAGACACCTGGTTTACTTACGGTGCGACTCTAAATGCTCGTGGCACATTAAATTCCGTCAACGTTGATCATTCGTTCACGCTTCTCGCCGCGTCCGATGTAAACACATACGTAAATAACTAAAGAACTAAGCGCTACAGGCGGGCAATGATGATAATGAAATACAACAAACTAGGTAGTTGATTACTTGTTGTTGATACTATTAAACCACACATGCTATTCTTGTTTCTAAAAACTAGCTTTTTCAGGCTTCATGTATGCACCACAAGTTTTGTGCTGTTTGTACGCCAGCGTTACCTCACGCAAGGAAGCCAATGCTGGCTGAGCCAAGACAATTTTTAAGACAATTGCGTCGCCATGGCGACGGTTGTCCTGGAAACGGCTTGGTTTCGTTTCTCGCGTTTGTGTTGCATGGCGGCGCCATGGCTGAATCCGAAGGACTCTGGCAAGATCGAGATATCAGGTTCGATATCTCAAACCAGTGAGTGAATGTTCTTTGCGGAGAAAATTCGTTCTCGCCAAATATGCGAGAGAAGTGCTGGAGACATGTAAGTCTGACTGCAGTTGTTGGTACCCAGAGATCTTCAATATGGTGCCGGGGAAGAACAAATTGACAGGCTTCCGAATGTGGAGGATACCAAAGGGAACAGCGGAGATAAAGGTTAAACTATGTCACACAATGTTGTCGAATGAGAGTGAATTACTGAGTGAGTTGCTTTCTTGCAGGAACATTGTATGTCACCAACCTTAGGATTATCTGGCAATCTGTTGCAAGGCCAAGAGTAAACTTGTGTAAGATATTGTCATGCAATGTAAATATTAAATTAGGGCGTAACGGGGCTTTGTAGATGTCTAATTTCTTTCTTCTTTCTCCAGCCGTTGGATTCAACTGTGTGACTGGAATATCAACGAGAACTGTTAATTCTGTGAGTGGCACTGAAATGTATCACAGAAAAATCTGTTCGCGCCTGAACTTGGTAGGCAGTTAATCTTTCTCTCTCTTTTCAGAAACTATGCGGAATCGCCGAAGCGCTCTACATTATGACGAAATCCAACAGTACCCGTTATGAATTTATATTTACAAACATGGTAATTAAGATTTGACATATACTGCATGTGCGACATTGGTACAAAATTATTACTTTACATATTTTTTCTCCCAGAGCCAGATCATGGAGCAGCCACGCCTTATCGCATCTGTCCTCAACACTTTCAAGTAAGAAGTGCCTATTTGACAATTCTCATAAGGACGGGCAACTCATAAGAAAAGTTCCTGCTTTAGTATAAGTATGGAGTGAGTATTGCAAGATACTGAACATGTATTTGAAGTAAATGTACTGAAATGCGCCAGGGTTATATAGAAGTGCTATATAACACTGGTGCATTTCAGTGCATTTGCTTCATCTGTATTTTCAGTATCCTGCAATACTCAGTCTGCATTTACAAAAGTGGGAACTTTTTATTTGCTTATTGTACAACTGCTTGTATGGTGTGATGATGTAAATAAGTACTTCATATAATGATCCTCGGCATATCACCTCTCCTCCACATCTTGACGCTTCAAATCGACCTCACAGGAATGAACTTCAATATTTTAATTTCTACTACAATCGTTTCTTTGTTGTTGTTTTTTTTCCGCCTTCAGCCTCCCCAGTTCATGATCCTCAAGAACGACATTTATGGCCAGCATTGTAAGCTTAATAAAACCTCACTGCAACAACATAACACTTATATACTAACTAAATGACATGCGTGCACAGGGCATACAGTGCAACGAAGTTGTACCGTGACCTGCACCTACGTGCTGCGCTACTGCACAATCGCCAGCTGCGACTGCTGCCTATGGAACAACTGTGCAGTCAGGTGAATGGCGTCTGGAACCTGTCCAGCGACCAGGGCAACCTGGGAACCATGCACGTCACCAACGTGCGCATTGTCTGGCATGCCAACATGAATGAGTCATTCAACATCAGCTTGCCCTACTTGCAAGTGGTAAATGTCTTCCATTGTAAGCCAGCATGCTGTACTGGAAAAATCATTACCTGGAAATGTCCCGCTTGACACGGCACTTTGCATGCGACAATTGTTCGTTTGAAATAAACTTGAGTGCAATATAGAGATGAGACACAAGAAGACAACACGACAGACTGACCGCTTGTGTCCCCGTCTTTTTTTTGCACTCAAATTTATTTCAAGCTATGGACCAAATCGCCCAGTAAATAATTTGGTTAAACTGTTGGTTTGTATTTCACTTAATTGCAATTTTTAATAGTCAAAACCAAAACAAATATATCTAAATATTTCAGCACAGTAAAATTTCTTGCTGAGTGGTTAAATTGGCAACTATGGAATACATATGTAGTAAGAAGAACACAAGGAATTAAGGAAGAAAGAGTGTGAGATGACAAATCGGCTGGCAGGCAATGAATGTTCATTGTAACATTACTGCAAAGCAGAGAAACTGAAACACAAGAAAATGCACGTGTGTACCCGGCATTAGAAACGCTTAACTTTATCCGCTTGGGAATGAGACACAGCTGTCTGACACATCGCCGTAGTTTTCTGATACTACTGCTGTGCACATATGTATTGTGTTCCCTCAGTGTCACAGTTAGGAATAAATAGTTGAAGTTTACTGTTCAATCTGTCATTCCTCACCTCCTCACCTCATTCCATAAATACCTGAACACTTGATTCCATATGTCCACATTCCACAAGAAGCCACCAGAACACAAATATCATTACAAGCTTCATTCCTGTTTCAAACCTCTATAAACCTGTGCAAAGGCATGTGTCCTGTATGACATGGTCAGTGACCCAGAAAGTGTCAACGACTGGCAGTTAGTGACGTGGTCAGGAAGCAACTGTGCTCATGTGTCAAGCGACCACAGAGCCACATTATTGAGTAATGTTTCGTGTGGCACGAAATTACATTATACACTATGGGAAGTGAGAGTAGCATTTTTTCAACACCATACCACTATGTGACACACGCAACTGTGTTTATTCTTAGCTTTTTTCTGTAAGGAATTAGGACTTGCACATCAATAGACCATTTTACATTGAACTGCTCCAGCTGCTGTTCACAGCTTCCTTAAAAGTGAATGTTTTACTCTATGTGGCGATTATAACACTTGACAGCAGCTTTCATCATAAGTATATTTTACATGAGCAAACCTGCAAAGAATACCTGTATGCAGTTCCACTGGAGGAGGGAAAAAATGGCGTGACTGAATATTCTGCCTGCTAATTTTGGCACTTACATGCTTGTATTAACGTCTTTATTAGACATTTCTTCAAGCAGGACTAAATGCTCTGTTGTTTAGAACATTTTTGACTGAGATATAGTAGTGTGACTTATACTAGCATTTCATGTATGTGTTTGTAGGCTGCCATAAAAACGCGAGAATCAAAGTTTGGCACAGCACTGGTCATTGAGACAACGGAGAGGGTGAGTATACTTACATATTATAGCACCTCATTATTTTACCCCCGAGTGGCACCAGGATTTATCCGCTATGGTTGGGGGAAGGTTCAGTTACAATGAGCGAGGTCCTTCAGGAGGGAAGGGGTGGTAGCAAGAGCATCACCAAAGAGACTAGCTGCAGTGCTTACATTGTAATGCTCCAGGAAGGATGCTGCAATGAGGCAGCTACTTACCAAGATGGCCCCCTCCCCTTCATAATACTGCCCCCATGTATTCATGTTAGAGGAGAAAATGTTCTTCAGATGGGTCATTTTAAAATAAATAATAATACAAAAAAAAGGAAGCAGTAGAGCGCCTGAGGTCTCCATGCAAGCCGTATTGGCTGGCTGGTGATGCAAGTGTAAATAAGCTCACTTCAAAGTTTGGCTGTCCCTTTGATTGTCTTGGAGTATGTGGTGACTATGTCCTTGCCTTCCTAGCATTGTAAGTTGAAGACAGACAAAGAAATACCAAGATTGATGACCTGAGTGTGAATTACTTTTGTGTGTCATCTGCAACAGGGGCATAACCAGGATTTCATGTCAAGGGAGGGCTCTGACTCCCCTTTTTGCATGTTTGTGTGGGTGTACTGTAAACCGCTCCCTTCACCTTCTCCATTTCCACCTTCTTACGTCACCTGTTGTGAGAGCCTACTCCATACTATTGCATTTATTGCAGAGTGGTGGCTATGTGCTTGGGTTCAAAGTGGACCCCATGGAGCGACTACAGCACATCTACAAAGAGCTTTCTAGCCTCCTGAAAGTGCATAAGACCAAGCCAATCATGGGAGTTGATGTCTTCATGCAAAAGCAGGTCTGTGCATACAACCACACACACTGCATGGCCATCGTAGATCCAGTGCAAAGTGACAGGTGCCTTCCAGTGCTTTCCAGGCACGTGTTATCTGTAATTCTCAAATTGCATCAGTCCTGCCCCTTAAACATTCAACCATGACAATTTTTCCCTTTTGTGAAACTTCCTCTCCACAGAACTGATTTGACACGTGTTACCAATTCAAACAATAGGCCAGTGTTTTCAAGCTCCATTCAAACAGTTCAACCAGTGCTTGTGAGCCTTCCCCTATCATACCTGTTGCAGGTTGCTTTTACTGCTTTCTCTATAGTATGGCCTCAAATACCGGGATTTAAAGTCTCTTTGCCTTGTTTCTTCTGTAACAAAAATATTGAATATCATATCAGTCGGTACGATAGCAACTTCATTATGTTAGTCTACCTGTTCCTTTAATCTCTTCTGTAAAATGCAGAAAGCTATACCATCATAATGTGTAGGAAGTGTGCAAAGTACAATACAGGAAAGGTGCAGTTCCCTAGTGAATAATTACACTTAACTCATTTTTTTAAGAAGTGCCCATCACTTTTGCCATTTTTTTGTTCCAATTTAACAATGGCCCCAGTTTGAAGAGGCTGATGCCAGCTTTGCATTCCATATACATACTTCCATCTATAGCTGCCCATTGGCTGTCACTTCCAACGACAAAGCATACTCACAAAATCTACTCATTACAGTACACTTTTTGTGATGTGACCCGCATGACCAAAGTGCTGTTGATGTAAAGCATGATGCAAGCTGGACTTGACAAAAGAAAAAAAGGATATGATGCGATTCGAATGAGGGTGCCTGACAATCATTGTCACTGTTGCCAAAAGCAAGAACTCTGCTACCAAATGTAGAGGAGGCAACACATTTTCTTGTAATGCACAGCATACTCAGCCACTGTTCAAATAGGCTGTAGCCTGTAGCAAGCCTGTGCTGCAGCTATTAACTAAATTTGCTAATTCCTTTTCATTTCTTTGTATGTCATCCTTAGAGGTCTGCATGTTCTGCTCTTACATTTGATCTTGTCACATACTGGCACCTATCATTATGACAATTGACTGCCTCTTTCTCTCAGTAGTTAAGCTGAATCATGAGGAAGTGAGGCCACATTTTGTTGCGGCATGAATGACCTCTGAAAATTATCTGACTGAGGCTTGCTTCTATTGAAAACCTAGACAGCAGATGAAGAAGCCATGACTCAAGACACAGGACCCGAAATGCAAGACGAGCCTGAGGTGAACAGTGCAGATGGAACTCACTATGATGCCTTTGCAGTGAGTCTCGATTGTTATTGTCAGTGCACACTATTTTTATGTGCATTACTGTCAGCTGTGCATGATTTTCTTTTGTACCTTTATTTTTTATAGTAAGATTCACTCTGGCAAAACTGCATCACACATGATGAAAGCCATCAGAGTGGAAGGCTCCTCACCATCTTTTTCTTACCATGTGACCTTTTTCGCTGCACACCTATATTCAAGCACATACGTATATTTATATCCCATCCTTATCAAATGTGGCCAAAACATTGGTAATTGGAGCCTGTGACCCTAAAGTTAGTGGTATAGAGCTTCTTGGCAAATAAGTTGTAGTGAAAGATGCAGAGAATTCATCTGAAAAGGGGGCCCAATTTTGTGGCATCCATATGGTACATACATAACAAGGTCCATCTACGTATCGAAGCAATACATATTATCTCAATATCTTCTTTGGCTGTTTGTGAAGTTTTAACAAAAAAGTTTATTAGGGTTACAAGAGCAAAATATATGATTGCTCTAGAAATTGTAAACTTTTAGCATGTACAGCACTGTGTGCATAATGTTCAGATACAGCACTGCGTGCAGTGCATACAGTGTACAGCACTGTGTGCACAATCTTCACAATAGCTTGTCACACAGTCAAGAAGTCTTTCGAATATCTTCAGTTATACATCAACAGTGTTGCACTTACATACAGTAAACCCTCGTTACAACGAAGTCGCTTTATTCGAATTATTGCTTTTATCGCAGCGTCACGCAGTCCCGACCCAAATGCGTGTATTTCAGACCGGATTACTCGAAGCATGTCGATAGCTTGCTCCGCTTAGAGCGAAGTAAGAAGTTGCGGATGCGTATTCACGGCGGGTGCAAACTGCTTTGCACATGCCGGATTTTCCCGGTCGCTCGCAGAAGACGCTGATGATGACTGCGAGGACTGCGACGATCTCTACGAAGCTGTGAACAGCATCGTTGGCGGAGATATGGAAGGCAACTTTGAATCGTTCGCGATGGCTGACGCAGATGTACCCGTCGTTGCCCCAGCTACGGATGCTGAAATAGTCGACTTGCTTGGAGGCCCCGATGAGGAAGATGAGCCGCTAGACGAACAGCCTCGTGAAATACCAACAGTGGCACAAACGCGGGAGTGCCTCCGTCTGTTGCGAAATAGAGTGGAGTGCGCGGGCAGCGATCATGACCTCATAATTTGCCTGAACAAACTGGAGCAGGCACTCCTCGCGCCCAGCCGAAGCACCCGACAAAGCCAGCTGACTGACTTTTTTGTGTGTGAATAAAAGTTTGTTTCACTGAATACCACTTCTGCGAAGTTGTCATGGCTAATTTAGCTGTACTTGCTGAGCTTTTATGGGGGCAGTCGCGCATATCGAATTACCGCTTATATCGAATTTTTTTGCCGTCCCGTTGACTTCGTTATAACGAGGGTTTACTGTATATATTTTCTTTAGATCAGAACACACATAACATTTGTTTATCTGTTAGCGTCTCTAACATTCTATGTACAAAGTTCAAGAGTACATTTCGCTCTCCTGCTTCTATATAAAGCCACAATAGCATTTTTTTTTTCTTTCACACATGAAAGCTTGGTCAAGAACATTTGCTTGGTTTGAAATGAGTGTTGAATGATAGCGTACTTGTGTCAAATGTGTAAGTGATGTGTTCATCATAGACTAAGCAACACTCATTTTAAAGGGGTTGGGAAACATTTTTAGAAGATTTTGTACTATGTGTGTATCCGGGATCTCAGACGTCCAATCTATAGTATACACTGTTTTGTTGCATCGTCTGAGTTGATTTAGTGGGATAAAAAATGCACTTTCGATCTCCCAGCACGCATTTCCTTCAGTTCTGCAGTCACCACTATGGCTTCCTAGACTGGCGTGCCCTCAGAGACCATGGGAAAACAAACCGTGCTCTAGCCTTGCTTCTAACATCGGCACCACATAGTGTTCAAGTGCTTTTTACTTTCCAGCTTTCATATAAATGTATTATTTCAGAGCAAAGCAAAGTTAATGATGTGCCTACACTTTTATATATCTTGAGCTGACGTCAGTGAAAGGTCGCTGAATACCGTATTTACTTGTGTAATGAGCACGCCTTTTTCCCCAAAAAACAGAAGGAAAGTTAAGGGGTGCATTTATTACGCGGGGTAACTCAACAAAAATTTTTTTTCGTGTGAGCAAAAGCTTTTAACGCTCAAGAAAAGACAGCGTTGTGACCTGCAGTAATGCTTAGAGCCATGTGTGTGATGAAATTTGATTTAAAAAAACAGTAAAAAATATAGACGGCGTCAGTACGTACCACGCGACGTGGCACCCGCCGTGACATTCTTTATGGTGGCTGAGCTGTGTTCCAATGCAATGGCCTTTCACTTGCGTTTAACGCGTGCTTAGCCCACAGCACCATGAAACTGGATAAATGGTGACCCTGTCGAATGGTCAACAGCGAAAAAATGAACGAGCGGTCTTCACCACGCATATAGTTTCTATGTCGCTGTGGGTCCCGCCCGTAACGATGCCATGACAGACGATGCGTAAGCCAGCTGATCCTCGCCGCGCCGGCTTGCGACCAACCAAAAAAGGTCACTACGTCGCCAATGCAATCTTGGAGACGCCCAGCCACATCAGTGTTCAGTAGCTTTCGTGGGTGGCCATACCTAAGTCCCTCGATAATTTAGGGGCTTTAGCCGTAACGGGAGAATAGATGTTTCCAACCACCTCATGCAAAACGACTCACCATCCCCTCATACCTAAGCCGAGCCTCCCAGTCGTGTGCGTTAAACATGACGCCCAAGATTCCATCGCGGCAGTCTAGCGATAAAATCTTGGAGACCATGCACCGACCATGCTTAGGCTTAGCTGCATCAGCCAGTGCTGCACGCATGGCAGCACGCCGAAGCAAGCGGTGTGAGAGAACTACGATAGCATGGAGGAATGCAGCAATGGGAGTAAAATATGTCACCTCTGCTCACATACGGCCACATGGGGCAGTTTTATCGGGACGCGGGGGTTTTGAATAGCCGCGCCAAACAGCTTCCGAAAACCGCGGGCATTTGTGGGACTGCAGGGGTTCAAAGTTGGGGGTCCATTTATTACGCAGGAGAAAAAAAAATTCGGAATTTGACTGCTGATGTTGGGGGCGCGTTTATTATTCAAGTCTGTTCATTATGCAAGTAAATAGTACCTATGCTGGCCTATAGTGCTGCGTGGTCATTCTGGGAGTGCGAGAATACTATCATTTCAAACAGGCATTAATAAATGTACATTGAATATTGTGCCGAATATTCGGAATCGGCATATCAAATGCCTAGTGAAGCAGTGAAAATTACAGCTGGACAGCTCCATATTATTTTCATGGCCCCTAATGAGGCATGTTATACAGAAAATGAATATTCGACGATTTCACAAAACAAATTTCCCTTGAGGAACACTTAAAGAGAACACACAGTGTTATTTCAAATTTTTCAAAGAGGGATTACTAGCACAGTTTCACTTTGAAAGTGTACAGTACACTGCCATGTGCAATCTTTCTTAACATTTCTATCCTTGAACGATGTGGCAAAGAACCCAATGTCCCCCATTTAATTGCAACGCACTGTAGCATGAGATTTGCCTAATGCCAAGATGAAGTGTCCTTGCTGTACATTTGGCAGGTGAATTGGTTGAATTAACAGCACATTGGATTGTTTGTTAAGATGTAAAGGAATTTGTCATCAATAAGTTTACCTGTAGCGAGTTTCTACCTTATGTTATGCGATAGCATGCACATACTTAACATTTAAGCGTTGCAATGACCAAAGATTGTGAATGCTGCCTATTAATGAGAAAATTAGAATTTATTCACCTGTATTTGTGGCTGTGCAGAGCGTATTTGCAACAAAAAAAAAAGTATGAAATGTTACTTGAGCTAAAACACCATTAGTGCTGTAAATATATAACAATTAGCTTACTGAGCAATCTACTACTCAAGTGTATCAAAATAAGCACAGCAGGCTGTACACTGTATCTCACAGTTAATATTTATGATACGAAAACTGAATAGTATAGGTAGTTTACAATATCATTGACAATAAATGTGCTACAATCTACTATAAGCTGCACATAACTATAAGTAAACAAATGGAGCTTGCCATATTTCACAACTTCCATTTGAAGTTTCCTTCATGTAGAAAGAATATAGCACTAGAATGTTACACAAGAAGGAAATGGGTAAGTCCATGAAGCTTAAAATTAAATTACTTTTCTCACATCCGGCTCACTTCAGTTAGAATCCCCTCCTCTATGAGTACGTATGACATGATATTGCAGGCCTACCTGGCAGATGGTGCTCACGATCGTGACCGCGAGGTTGTACTCAGCCCCGAGCTAGGTCTTGCTGTGGAAAAACTGCCCGAAGGTTTCACACTTGCTAGCCTCTGGGAAGTGCTACCCCCCTCGTCTTGAGCCTACCAGTCACCCCAGGCCAGTAGGAATGGCAGAAGCATATGGCTTGTAGATTTCATTCAAATAAACAGTTCCTCACTTTTGTGCACTTTCATGTAGCAACTACAGTTGCGTCAAGTTCTTTACATGCTTGGTACATCATGCCTTCTCCAGCCAAGGCCTGCACAAGGCAAGTTCATTGGGGGGGGGGGTCTAGATGGGGTGGGCATTGTGTACTGCAGTGGCACTCGGAAGCTTATCACCCTGAAATCCAAACAACATATTGGACTGAGTAGCATGCCTCTTAAAAAATACATTCTGAAACAAATGTAAAATAATAAGAATGATTTTATAAAAGAGTAAAGTGTTTGTTTACCCAATCCCCTTCAACACGTTGTTTCCATGGAATGGCAGTGCTGTGCCTGCCAATTCACGTAAGTTTCTTTTTCCCCCTTCCACACTGCACTCACACTAGCCTTCAGAAGTGTCAAAGAGCAACAAAGAGATAGTGACAACACCGGCACAACAAGATAACAAGTGCTGGTTCTGGTTCCTAAATGACCTGGAAGTGCATGCACACATCGGTATTATTATATGCACATAATCAAAAGCCACCAACAACTACCGATTATAGAGCTGGTGTCCATGGGTGGTCACATCAGTTGTCGCACCATCACTGACATCGTGCCTTCCATGAAAATAGAGCAATAGAGCAAATAAATCAGTCTGGAGGTACTCCTGTCTGGCTGTGGTCTCAAAGGCCAGATGGAGGTGATCAACAGAGCTTGGGGAGCCGCTATCACTAACGAATTCCCAGGCTTCCATGGTTAAAACCCGGCCCATAGCCTATCTATGCAATAAGCTCTCAATGAAGTATTTCACCACCACTACCTGGGGCCAAGGAATGTAGGTGTCCTCAAAGGCCAGAAGAGAGAGTGGCAATGTATTGCACAAGTTATAGTTTTTTTGCCTCCATGAAGCAGAATGATGTATTTCGCTTTCATGTTCACAGCAATGCTGTCCCCAGATCGAGTGTTTTGTTGCTGCATTCATAAAGTGTTTCAGTGCCACAAGGTATAAATGTATAAGGAAAAAAAGAAACATGTTTACACTGGTGTGAGATTATCATAGTTGAAGAAGCTGTCAAAGCACACGCTTTCTACATTAGTGTCATGCTGACGGAGAACCAATAACTGAGCAGTGTGTGTACATATGTATTGGATGCTTCTTTGCAAGCTATCCAACCGTTGAGTAAAACAAACTCAAGCATGTGAACAAGCTTTATTGTTTGTTCAGTCAATACACTAATTCAGTTGACAGATGCACTAATGTAATAAGGCACACATTCCATCACATATGTATAGGTCCCAGTGCTTTGTGAAAATATTTGTTCACAAACACACAATATGATAACACAGGCATCGAGGCAGCCACATTCATGTCATTATTTTTCGTTGCTTACATTAATTACTGTTTCTCAAAAACACCTTGAGGAGTAAAATTGAAGTCCACTAATATGTGTCTACTTATTCATCCATACGTCCTGTTTATCACAGTTTAAGTTGCATGGCTTGGATGTTATGACAGCATAATAGATATGGCTTGCCTTCTTGCATAATGCATAAAATAGAAGCTTTCTGACACACCCAGTGCCCTTTACTATCAGTAGCTTAAAGAACCTATCTACTAATTAAGCAGGCACATCAAGCTTTTTGTTTAAGCAATGCAGACTACTGTAATGTAACCCAAAACTACAAGCTGTGTTGCTGGCATTAAGAACAGGGAAATGTGACCTCCGACTTATATTATGTGCAGGAAAGTGAGCCAGTAGTGCAAGAAAATATTTTAACTAAGACTACTGTGACCAGTTGGCAGTGCCCGCCTACCGAACCTGTATTAACATGTAGTATCACAGTGATAATTAATATAGTGTGTAAATAGTGACATAAAGAGCTAAGGCCGATAAAAAGGTTCTGGTGATGGCTTTCTTGATGACATTTAGGCCTCTAGGCAACTATTGCAAAAACATAAGGACAACACGTGCAGCTTCAGCTGCCTGTGTCATCACTCCAGCAACAATAAGCAAAACAGTCAGGCCAGCAGAAACATCTGGCCATGTTATTGTTTAACACTTGCACTTTCATTTAAATCATTGAAGTACCTTATCAACAAAACAATTTTAATGGCATAATTATATCTGCAATGCACATTTCATGCACACGTTTGATCACTGTCTAAATAAGTACCAGGACTGTGTTTAAGAATAAACCTTTAAGAAGCGACAACCTCCACCCTTCCAAAAAATAGAATCATTTTATGCACTAAAAACACGTCGAACAAGGAGCAAACAATAACCTAAGTGTAAAAGCAATATGCAGTACATGTGACCTGTTCCTTCTCTCATTCACTTTTCACCTTATTATTGCATAACACTTTCGTTTAAACTATTCTTGCGCCTTATTATCAAGGTGATTGTAATCGCGTAAATTACTACATGAACAACGTACAAATTCAATCATTTGCCTAAATATTGTGATCAGTATATAGAATCACAAAAGCCTTGAGGAATTGATAGCAAAACATTAAAACTATTGACTTGATGCAACACAAACTAGTAAACAGTAACCTTTCATTTAAGCCCATATCTCACTCGCGTGCACAAATACCATAGTGTAGCCCATGCACACAGTGTCTACCAGCACCAAATCTGCAGCTGTTGTGACCAGCCCGGGTGATATCAGTGAATAAACCTGTCAGATTCGTACTTGCGGGCATACAGTACGGCCTGCAGGATACCCTCGTCGTTACCATTTTCCTTGAGAGTCAGGGTACTGACATTGGCCGAGGTTGTCTCAAACTGCCACTTGTCCTTAGGCGTTAAGGCCAGCTCGTTCGAGGCCAGCACAGGGAAGACGGCATTTGTCGTAAACTCGGCCGTCAACTGCAGCTTGGTGAACTTTGTTGTCGACTTGGTTGAGAAGTTCTTGCAGAGTGTGCCGTTTACAGATTCACACACGGCGAGGATGCATTTCTGCACGAGTTTACAGAGCAAGTGTCATTATGAGGATAATGAGGCAGCCAATGAGGTTGTGATCATGTGAGCATTAATACAGGGATGTTTTAACAACACTTACAAAACCCTATAACAAACATTCCTACAGAGAATACCTCATCCACTATTTAATGAATTACTGCAAGAAGAGGCACATTCCAGCTTGAATTCAGTGGAGGTTATCTGTCTGTGGTCTTACAATGCTCTGTGTGCAGTGATGCTACCACGAAATTGCACGAGACATTTTTGTAGCGGCTGAACTTTCATACTGGATCACCTTGAAGCACAGCAAAACTTGCCCGCATGTAAAGCTTGTGCCACAAGGCTCTAAAGTTTCTGCAGTTTTGCATTTGTCACAACCAGGAGCCCTTTACTGTATTCAAACTTTTCCTGCCCTTCAAGACTCAGTACAAATGAAATGAGTTAGCACATGGGAGAAGTCAAAAAGACATGCAACATTCTGAACAAAACGTTTGGTTCTGATGTTAATTCCATAGAAAAGTAGGTGAACGTGCACCTTGCAGAGAGGAAGAAAAAAGTTGCAGCAAATTTTCGTAAAAGGAGTTGTGTGTTTTTGGCCTTAATTTGATTAATTAAAATGACATTTTTTTCAGGTCAACTCAAGAACTGCTTCTGGAACATTAGCTTATGCTCTAAGATTCTGATACAACATACATTGTGATATAAGGAACTAAGCTATAAGGCCAGCAAGCTGGTCAACACGCCAGACTTCTTTACTGTGGACATCCCATATTGGACAGCTTCTAACTTCAAACATCGCTTGGTGTACTTTTGAGGCAGGGAAAGCACCAGAGGTATAAACACAGTGAGATACTATGGTGACATATAGCAGTGGTTCCCATTAGTGGACAAGTGCACAAAGTCGACAAAGTAAAGTTTATAGTGTTACTGACTGTACATACTATAGCGGACATTTACTTACTCTATTAATAGGAATAATGTCATGTGCACAGAAGCAAACATATAAGTCACGTGATGACTGAGAAAACTGTCACAGGGATCACATGATCAAAAGTGCAGGTAGACAGGAGCAAACATGTCATATTGCCTCTTATGTCAACCCACCTCGTAACTTATAACACTACAGTATTACAGGCACACGAAGCGAGAACGCACAGAAAGGGACAAGCCATTGTACATGTTTCTGAGCATTAGTAAAATAAATGTCAGCAGAATTTCTTTTCAATTGATTGGCACGCAGCTAACATTATTCATTCCACCAGCACGACAACAGCAATGAGGAAGCAGTGAGACCTCGTGTAACCCCTGTTCATGCTTGCCTCTGTATACATTATATTGTGCTTGTCAAATTGAGTTTGTACTAAAGTAAGCATTGCAATTTACATGACAGATAAAACTATGACCCTTGCTTTGTGTGATTTAATTCTTTGCTACTACTATCAAGGCTTTACCTTTCAGGCAGACACTGCTGCATGTTTTCCGAGCTTTGAAAGCAAAGTTTGAAATGCATCACGGTTTCAAGTTGACACTACACTGGCTACGGTATGGGCCTTCCTCAATGTTATGCTTAGCACCTAGAGTCCCTTGAAAAAGATATCAAAAGCATTGTGCTATAAATAATGACATTCAATGAATGAATAGTGATATTTCACGATTTAGCAACTCAGGCACAAACATCTATTGAATGAGTGCGCACAATACATGCTACAATTTCCGATGAACGTTTCTGCTTGACTACTAAGTAGTAAGGATTCTGAAAGAAAGAAATTTAGCCAGAGTTCAGCACAGCTGCAGCTTGCTTTTGCTACTTCACTCTCTATCTTGCCGCATGTAAAATAACTATTGCGTGACTTATATTGCCATCCAATACTATACTTTGCTTTCTCTCAATTTAACAAGCCTGACTTGTTACACTGCGTGAACAGAAGCAACTGCATTTGGTTCCATTAACTTCAGTTGTTCAGCACTTTAGCAAATACACAATGTTAGTTCTACCAAGAATCTGCAATGCCCTAAATCAAACTTGCATCACGACTAGTAGCATAAAAACATAGCTACTGTGTGAGTGTGATGGGCAGCTCAATGGAGGAAAACCAGTACTTCACCTCAATTCCAAGCTCCATGTAACTGGCAACATTCGTCAGACCATGCTTGGCGAGCAGCACGAACTTGTCATGCAGTTCCTCAGCCTCATATGAAAGTGAACAACAGAAATCTCCATGGCAAACGCGACTGTCGCCACTGGACTCCTCAAGCTCCTGTGCAGCATGGTCGCTCACATCCGCATGCTTCAAGAAGCGCTGCTTCGGATTGAGCACATCACCATGGTACCTGCACAAAGACATACTTTCTCATTGTAAATGCTGCTGTCTCTGAATGTTGAAGAGTGTTTATTTACATTGTTGATTTGTTATAAGGTGCTGCTGAATGTTTCAAAAACATCACTGACTTATAAAGCTTCGTTCAAATTATTCTCTCCTCTCGCTATTAAAGAAACAAAACCATGGCTCATATTCTCTTTTGTTTGTTTGAGCTTTGTATTAAACATCAAGGAAGATGAGAAGAAATAACTTTGAGCCAAGTTACACTGCCACGCTATTGCCCAAGCAAAGAAACAAATAGGTCCCTTTTAGAGATAGCAGGAGGTACTTTTAGGTACACCATAGCAAAAATGGAGCACGAGTGAAAGACATAAACGGGGCTCCAACTTAAATTTTCAATGCAAGACAACGTCACAGATCTCGGGAAATGACTGCTGATTACTGGGGATTGTGGAAAGTAAAAATGCAATATGAATTGCAGACAGTAATGCCTAAAAGCAAAATTGCAAGTGCCTTGCTAAACTACCAATAGTATTCACTTGATAGATAATTACCAGTGGTCATGTGCCATGTTCCCATGTATGTGTGCCAGGGTTCCGCGTCAGAAGGTAGTCAGTTAAAGATGCCCGCCTCCCACTTCGTAGTATATGTGCATGGACTTGTGATTCTCTGCCATCGCATTGACTAATGGACCTCTCTGGGGCACATGTACAGTATACTCCCAAAAAAAGGATAGCATAACTACAGTGAGTGCCTGCTTGGTTTGCCTAGCGTGACATTGAGTACCCACATCGCTTGGGAGGCGTATCCTTGCATGCACTTGTAGTAGCAAGCTCTGATCACACACTGAAATGATTATTAATCCTCAGATGCACTTCTAAGCCAGCTTTCTCACTTTAGAAGCCTCTGCTGTTGAAAGTGGACTTGTACAGTACCCCAAAACTTCATTATCAAAGCAGCAATGCCAGCAGTGCCCGCTTCAGAACGCATAAAAGCAGCTTAGAATGGGCAACTAAGCCTAAAACAGTAACTTCATTTAGTAGCAGCTCATCCTTGGCCAGACGTACAGCTCTCTGAACAGCGCTATTTTGAGTGTGAGGCAAATTCAAATATTAATGTTCAAGTGTGAATAGAATCTTATTCTCCTTTTTTTTTTTAAAGGTAACATAAGCGAATTGTATTGCTATACATTAGAAAAAAAAAGTAATTTATAGCAAGATGAACAGTGAAGTCTTCACCTTTTGAAGGTTTTTGCCATATATGTAAGGTGGCGGTTTTCTGTCCCGCAAGGTCTTTGCCAAACGGGTACACTTTCGACCCTCCGTTTGAAATTTCACGCCATAATGACGATACATGCTCACTGGGAGGTGCTACAACCTCTTAGGACAAGAAACATATGAAATTTGCCGCTACCTTCTTGCAGAGATAAACAGAACTGATTTCTAGCTTTAGCGTGTTGTGCCAGTCTGCAGCAACGCCCCTTTCGCGATTTCGGCTTCGCTGCGTGATCGCAACCGAGGCGTGCGAAACTTGATATTGATCTTTCTCGGCGCTCTCTTGCAGGGACGGCGTAAGTTGATTTCTACCTTTATCGGCACTGCTCTTAGCCTGTTTATCAGCACTGCTCACGAGGTATGCTCGCTCTCTGCGGCAAAGCACTTCAGCGGTTTCGGTTTCTCCAGGTGACGGCAACGGAGGCGCATCTTGGTCAGCACTCGCTTGCAGGGGTGGCGGAAGTTGATTTCTATCTTTATTGGTGCTGCTGTTAGCTTGTTTATCAACGCCGCTCAAGAAGTCTTCTCGCTTTCCTTGTTTACTGAGTTTCTGTTGAGTTCTTCAGGTGCACGGCAAAGTGGCGATATGGCCAAACGCACTGCCTGTTCTCGTGACACCGACATCGATGACTCTTGCCGACTCTGATTTTGCTCCATCCGCGGCGTCTAAATAGGAAGACAGTTTTTTTTTTTTTTTATAAGGCGCTGCACCTAAACCCGTGTTTCAAGGGGTACCACACTCTGAAATACTATTAAATATTTTGCAGTTCAGAGTGATGCTGACACTAAAATACTGTCCCTTATTTTTTTTTTTTTTTACTATTTATTCCCGACTTTATAAACTTTGTACATTCAAGATCAACAATAAAGTAATTTGACCATCTGGGAAAGTTTATTTCAATGAACTTCGACCCTCAAAGAGTTAAATGGACCGACCACTGGCCAGACCACTGGCCACCCTGTCATGATTTGAATAGGATTTGTATTTTTAAATTGAGGTTAAAAATTGCAGCAACTGAAAGATGGCGTAGCCTGGTGGAGACGCCTTGGTACTGCTATTTCGAGTCTTCGAATCGCCGAATGTCCCCTGGCGGTGCTCATATGACACATAAAAATGCATCTCCGTCCTACTATTTGCTTTCTACACAGTAAAAGGAGTCAACGCCGAGAAGCGGTGCTGCCTTCGCGGCAACTGAAAACTTGTTTTTAACCTCGGCGCATGCATTCAGTGGCTCCCATGCATAGCGTGCATGCGCTCTGTGGAGGCACAGCCTAGTGCGAACACACGTGACAGCTGTTGGCCACTGTTTGCAACATGCGGTGCGTGTAAGACTCCATAGGCAAAAAAGTTCTCATAAAATATGTTTCACGGCGTTTTCCTTGTTGTCACTGCATGACTGGACACTCTGACCGGTAAGCTTTCCGTTGAAATAAAGAAAACGGGTACCTTAAAGATTGGTTGTCAGGTATCTTTAAAGAGCAGTCCAACAATGAAATGTACATATGCACGAGTTAACTTCCCCAAGTGTAGGGGCGCTAGCTTCGCCGCAGTATGCGGGTGTTAGCTTCACCACAATATGCGAGTGTTAGCTTTGCTGCAGCATGCAAATGTTTGCTTCACCACAGTACACGAGTGTTCTAACAATACTGCTTGCTGGCCTAGTTGGTATTTGCTTAAGGACATGATGAAGCCGCCACTAGAAAAATACACACACAAAAGGTAGAAACACAGCGACAGGACAAGCGGCACTTCCAACTAAGTAGGTCTGGGTGTAACCGAGGAATAAATAGTCACGATACATGCGCAGTCTCTTCACATCATATCCTTAAGTACATGAGTGTTCACTTTGCCACAGCATGCAAGTTTGCTTCGCCACAGTACGCAAGTGTTATGTGGCAAAGCGTGCTACATGCGGTAATGGGCCACTTGTCACCAGGCACAGCATATTTGCCCCTTAATCACAAGCTTCGAATAGTTGAAATGTTAAAAGCTAGGTGAGACTCGAATTGAATAGCAAGCGCTATTCGAAACCTATTTCAAGATCCAAATATTTGTTCACCCTTAGCCAGGAATGATTCAGTGAGTTGCAGAAAAAATTACAATACTGCTTTATGCAAAATGTTAGTGCAGCAGTAAATATATGTTTCTATGTGGCAATATACTGAGCAAAGAAAAATTCGAGAGAGAGTTGTGTTCTCGTTCTTAGACAATTAATTTCATGTGTCACACCTAAAAAGACTTGTACCGGATGTGTCGCCGATTGTTGAGAAAGGACCGACAAGCTTCTGTTTCGGAGGTGGAAACTGCCAGGTTCTCCCGATTTGTAGAAGGATGTTCTACAAAAACTGGCTCATAGCTCCACATCAACATAAGAATGGAAAGAATGGAATAGAATTGAAGATAGTGCTCAACTTTACATACATTTCTATTTTTTGACTGTGAATGCCTGGGAAAAATAAGGAGAGTGTTGTGTGGCTCGAGAAGCGCAAGCCACACAACATCTTTCGCTGTGCTCATTTGTTTGGTTATGGCAAGGGCCTAGAGAAGATGCTAAATGCAAGAATGGGTGCATAAGAGATGTGCTCTAAAAGGTAGCCTGTCAATTTATTTTGGCTCAGTGTTTGCTTTTAGAATCGATGAGTGCAGTAAGCGTGTGTGAACAAATGTGAATACAGCACCTGGGATCCACTGATGAGGTGTTAGATAGGTCAGCTAGCAGCAGCTTGCTCTTCCCATCTGGACTGTAGGTGTAGTTGAGTGGGCCACGAAGTCCAGCATATATGCCACTTCCAAGGGAGCCCCTGCATAACAGTTCATGTGTGACACTTCACTAAAACTTGGTTAAAAATTACACACATTGATTTTCTGCAGTAATATCATGAGCAAAGCTTTCTCGGTGACATTCTTGTATAGTGACCATTCGTGCAAGTTAAAGGGGCCCTGAAACGAATTTTACGCACACTGAAAATTATTGTACCGTTGATTTGTGTGGGACTTGACGATGACCAAAACACCAGTGAGAGCGGTGAAATCGAACCGCATTATATTTTAATTTGTACCTGAAATCGGCTTCTGCGCTGACTGCAGCGGCGCCATAGATCAACAGTTTCTCCGAGCGGATATGACATCACCATACTGGCTTTGCTGCAGGTTCTCATTGGCCGGGAAAAGTAAGAATAAAAATATGCATCACACATGCTTACAATGCATCGAATATAAGAAACTTCAAATTGAGAACATGTTTTATGCTTGCTAAAGCTACTAAAGGGTACAAATTTGTAGATTACAATTTCATTTTGCTTGTAACTGACGCGAGGAGCACTTTGTGGCCCATGTGGTGGTTGTGGTAGGAAGGCCACAAGGGCAGCACGGTTCCGGTTCCACAAGATGTAAGCCATGTTTTGATTGGAAGCAGCATACACGTCTCGAGATGCCGATATCTGTCGTCTGCTTTTATTTTGAATTTGTAAGTTGAAAAACTTGTGTTTGCTTGCATCAATCTTGAAAATTCTGTTTGCTTTTACTTCAGAGCAATACAAAGAACCCATTTCGATGGAAAACTCAGCGAGTAAAATATGGTTTCAGGGCCCATTTAAATTTTATACTATAGTGAACATCATGGGACGGCTGAAAATTGTTTCTTATTCTGAAGTATTGTCACACCAAAGACATCAAAACTTCAGAAATCACTTGCATATGAAAGCAGGACACTCACCAGTCCACTGATGGCAACACTCGTCAATGCATAGGTAAGAATGTTCATTTAAATGAAATAATCTCTGATAGGAACATGCTCATATTATGCAGGCCTTGGATCTATTAACGTTACATGATCACGTGCCCTTTGATATGCTTATGCCTCTTACTGGCATTTAGATCAAGCATTGTAACTGCGGGCATGTTCATTTTGTGCTATGTTTTAGGGTGAGAGCGAATGTGACATGAAAATTTCCGACAAAGCACTCAATTCCCCACATGAACCACGGAGTAGTGTGTTTCTTCAAAGGATATGTAACGGGGCTTCAGCCACCGCACTCCCTGCGCCCAGGCTCACTGATGCAGTAAAAGCTCCATTATTCAGATTTCACGGGGCCGGAAAGAAATATCCAAATTAACCTAATGTCCTATTATTGAGAGTTTTAAGAAAAAAACGAATAAATACTTGACGATATTGATGCCTTTTTATTTTGTGAATAAACACACAAATTCATTTCACATTTTATATAAAAACAGCGTAAAAGCCACCATTTTAATCATTGTGCAATTCCTTCACAATGCGACTACCATAGTTTGAGACCCCTGTGTCCTAGTTTATCCAGAACGGGGCCTTTCTACATCCCCCTCTCCTTCGTTACCGGCACAGCCAACAACACCATGCACACATGACAATCATTTTTCTGCAAATAAACTGGCCAACAACACATCATTTTTCCATAGAGCTGTAGCCCACAAGTTTGATGCTAGCATGTGGACTGTGGTGGAATCACCCATCTTAGTGCTTCCACCATGTTTGAGCTTATCAATGTTGCATGCATGTTACACTAGTTCAACATAAAACTGCTGGATGCCACATCCACTGCAGACGAAATGATCGTGGTCGTGTTCGTTGGTGGCATGATGATTGGTAGCATCAGTGCAGCTCTGAAGGCACGAATGACCTATGCACCGAGAGTAAAAACGAAACTACTGAATGCCGCACCTGCTTCAAACAAAACTGTAGCCGCTAGCGACATGATCACAGATAGCGTTCAGTTGCTGCACAGGTGCATGTGCACAATATAAATGCTGAAACTGCCATGGCACAAAGTTGCTCCTCTCACAAGCTGCCACATCTAGTCAGAAATGCTGAAAAAGTGCAAACTTACATTTCAAGTCGCTGGATTCCAGCTGCCAGCAGTGGAATTCCATTGTGTATGGACCATGCCTGCTGCACTCCAACTGAGTACCAGCCAGGAAGCTCGTCGAACCACCAGCTGCTCATGACACCCAGAGTTACGTTGTGCTTCTCAACAAGCAGAGATGACTCGGCAAAGAGGACATCAAAACAAATGAAAAGGCCCACCCGGGCGCCGAAGTCCGTATCAAAGACTGCAAACTCATACGGGTCAGCAGGGTTCATAAAGGGCTCAATAAACAAGTGGTTCTTGTGGTACCTGGTGGCAGACAAGATATGACAACTTATGTAGGAAGTCTCTAGCAGCAGCATGTGAAATATTACACCAACAGTGCATTGAGTTCAAATAAGACAGCAACCTTCCAGATTACAAAAGGCTGCAACGATCACACTTTTCAGTTGAAGAAGCAACAGGTGAGTGTATACCACTGCTATGAATACGGCTGTAACTGGCAGTGTTTACAGCTCATGAATCCACAGGCACAATAAATGCATCCAGAGCAGCCTACAATTAAGAATTTTGAGGAACTGTCCTCTTCCTGCACCTGCAAATTTTTTTCACCTGATTTTTTTATAGAACAAGGTATGTTTGCCTTTCTCAAGTACAGAACTCGTATTCTACTGCCCTATGCAACGTGTGCTTTTTCCAAGTCAAGTTGTTCTCCTAATTTTGCCTGGAATGTGTAGATAAGCTTGGCTCTCATCTCCCTGCATGGCTCCCACACTCTGCAAATATTTGGTCTCTCTGTATGACAAAAACGCCATTATGGGAGTCATGTGGTGTAGTTATGTGCCTAGGACAAAGGAGGAGCCAATGGGGCAACGCAAGAGCTGCCCAAAGGCATAGGTAGATAATCTGGAAGCAAGAGGGCCACCTTTCCTTTGTTTGCAGGACACTGCGACAAACTGCACTAGTCAGAACATCACGCAAGTGTGTCCCACAGAAGGCTTTCCACCAGTGTTCAGAAACCGGAACTAGCATAGACAAAAAGCATGGCTTAGATGCACTTTCACAAACTGCACTCAGAAATCAGGTGACAAATGTCAGGCTTGGCTAAATATTTGCTTGGGATCCTTGGACGGCTAGTTGCTAAGGTTTTATGGCCGAAAATTATGACACGATTATGAAGCACACCACACAGTAGAAGGCTCCAGAGTAACTTTGGCCAGCTGGGATTCTTAATTGTGCACTTAAATTAAGTCCATGGTTCTTTTTCTGCATTTTGCCTCCTATTAATATATGGCTCTTGTGGCTGAGATTTGATCCCGCAACATTGAGATTAGCAAGCCAACACCCCAGCTGCCGAGCCGCCAGAGTGAGTTTGCATGGCCAGTTGCACTTCCTCAACTGCTCAGTGCATTTCACCAAGGAACCCTTTTTGTATCTATTTCAGCTATATATTTCAGAAAGGTCAAAAGCTGTCCTTTTTGTGCATGCACTACTCCATTGTTGATATCCTATGTTAACAAGTGCACACGTGATACCTTATAAGCTTAAGTTTCTTCTACGACCAGCTAGTGCTCATTTCTTCCTTTTAACTTGCATAAGTTGCTTTCCCTTTTGTAAGTCACAATGCAGACCTTAGTTCCCTAAAAGAAAGTCAGGAACCTGAAATGCAAAGTGCCAAGCCCACAAATAAAAACTGAATGAGAACTGAATGGTAACTGCACTCATAACTTGGAAATATTTCTCGAAATACTGAAGTAGTAATCTTGTCAGTGCCCTATTGAAACAGACATCTAGTTCACATGGTTGAAAGGGTGCAGATTTTCCAAGAGAGAGACAACACACGACACATCCCTTTCCTCCATTTCTTGTTACTGCCAAAACACATGCATCATGTACTTAAACCAAGTATGGAAACAAAGTGACATGCAATATATATGTTTCCTTAGCAATCACAATAATCTTTTACAAAAGCTTTAACTGCCGCTACCTGGCACCAGATGAGCCCTTCTTTTGTCTACAAGTTACATAACCCTGCAGCGCCCCGTCAAAAGCTTTGCTATCCTCAGCTGCATTTCCCTGCCTTTCACATCCACCCTGTCACCTTAGCAGTCCATCACTTCACACACTGCACAACTTGGATATCCCTTCATAGTTTTCAACCAGTATAAATACTCTACATCTCCTTGCATGTAACCTCTAATCCATACCGATGTATTCACTAGGGGTGTGTGAGCATTCGAAATTATGAATGGGAGTCAAGCAGCTTTTGCTATTCAGCTAGCATTTGAATTGAGAGTTTGCTATTCAAAATTGTAAAATATTTGTTCTGTTCAAATACTGATGAGGTGCAACCTCCTCCAAGCAATCCCTGTTGGGAACTGCTACACAGTCATACCAAGAGCAAGAAGAGTCAAATCTTGTCAAAATCAGCTCTTCATATAAACTCAATTTTTTTTTTTTTCGGGAAACGAAATTTGTTTTTATACATGAAGGTATGAACCTCTGCTTTAATTACTTTGCTGAGTCAATCAGTCTTAGATCTCCCACTTCAACCTAGCACAAAACTAGTTGGATTCATGCAGAATGCCTGCATGTGCTGGAAAACGCATTCTTGGCTTGGGCCTACAAGAAACCAACTGTACCCAGACCGGAACTGGGTTATTTGTTATTTAATTGGCATGAGCCTGTGCAGCACTCTAATCTATGCCGTATCATGTTCAATCAGTACAGTCTTTGTTGAGAGACAGAAGAATAGATAATGCAGGAATGCTAGTAAAGCACATTACATAACACATACCTAATCCTGCACCAGTAACCTAGAACTGGTTGTAAAATACAGCTACTCTGTTGATTTCAATGCCAATGTACTCCTAGCCCAACCCCTATTTTTTCTTTTTCCAGGCCAGCTACAGCCAACCCACTTATAACAATACTACTTTTAACAATATATCGGTTATAACAATGAGGAGCTGGTGCACCACCAACTTTTGTATGTTTTCTTTGGAGGACTGACCCTCTTACTACAATGGCCCCATGTGAAATTATTGGTTATAACAGTGAAGTCTGGCTACTGGGTGTGCCCTGTGTTGGTGCACACCCAATAGCTGTCCCAAGGTTTTCTGGCGCTGAGGAACACAGACTAGCTTTCTCAGAAGGACTTCAGTGCTGTACCCTGTGGCCACTGAAGTGTGGAAAATGAAATAGCGCTGCTGCAGGGAGGGGACGAGGGAGTACTTCGGTGCAGCTTTTATTCTTTTATGGTTATCAGGAAAACCAAGAGGCTTCTTTTCCCATTTTCTTTCCCCCTATGGTACCACTACCATAGGAAGGCAATAAATGATGTCCATTGAATAGGAGTACCCTACAGCTTTGGTCAACACATAGAAGTCAACTTCCCTGCTGTACATCATTGTTGCTGTATGTGTGGGAGGGAGGGTTGGAAGGTGAGGGGGGGGGGGGGGGCTACAATGTGTGGGAAGGGGTTACCGGCCATACCTCAACTCACACACACACACAACATAGGGACTCTGCTGTCCCCTCACTGACCTTTTTGTCATGCAACTGGGCCATAACAATGGAATTTTCATGGCACCTCAATATTGTTGTAAATGCATTCCCCTGTATTCACAATGGCACGGCAGTGTTTAAAGGCACAATGTGCAGTTTCTGACAGATCATACTTGACGCTCATGAGCAATAAGCCTGTAATAGCATACCTCCTAGCACACACAGGCACCAATGCTCACTAGATAGGCAGCACACACTAACCTGGAGATGAGTGTTCCATTGCGGCTAAAGGCCACATCAGTGTTGAAAAACTTGACCTTGTCCCGGGGACAGCTATGATCGCTCTCGTTGCAGGGCTTCCTATCAATGATGTTGGCAACCAGGTATATACTATGATTCTTAGCCATGCAGCTCAGGTTGGAAAGAAGAGGCATCTGCTGAGACCCACAAGGCATTACACCATCCTCTGGAATGTCCTCGGCCCATTTTCCAACTTCTTCCCGGTTTTTCAATCGATAGAGGATGCCATCTTCTGGAAAAACAATGATGTCTGCCCCCTGTACAAAGTCCAGAGAACAACAAAGTTTCTTTAGAGGGTATCCTTTCCATTTTCATCTCCCCATTGTGAGAACTACTTCAGTCAAGCAAATGATGAAAGACCATCACTGAACAGGAAATGTCACTAGAGCCACTGCTTCAAAATTCCCTGTTCAACGGTGTTTTGTCCACTCCCAAGCCTCCTGCTTCCGCTGAACTTCTGTTTAGACATGCGAGTGAGATGATGCACTGTGCATGACGGACATTAAATTAGCACTGCTGTGACATCTCCAACTTGATTTATTGTTTTTCATTATATGTAATTGCTTTCTGGGGTTTTACATCCCAAAAACGTGATACGATTAAAGAGATGCCGTAGTGGAGGGCTGCGGAAATTTCAACCACCAGGGATTCTTTAACATGCACCGACATTGGACAGTACATGGGCCGCGACATTTCACCTCCACTGAAATTCAGCCGCCGTGGGCGCTATTCGATCCCGCGACCTTCGGATCAGCTGCCGAGTGCCATAGCCACCAGACCACTGTGAGGGGACCTTCACTGTACGCAATTCCTCTAAACTGTAGAAGACAAAATATTGGCAAGCATCGAAGTGCTCTATTGCTTGTTTTTACAAATGCTTGTTTTTACAAATTAGTGCTCTTTTCGGCATTCTAAAGGCGGCTACATTATGACGGCAGAATACAGCGGCTCACACAATTCCTGCAATATTCACTGCTTTAGCATGTGCAAGAAGCCACAAAGAACACAGGCAGCACCATTATTCATTTCTTTAATGACGGATATCAATGTACATAGCCACAGGACAGGGAATCGTGCTCTGTGTCACAATGCCACCACAGTGTTAATGACACCATGTCCAGCCTTTCAAAAGAAAAAAGAAAGAAGGCGTATCAAATTAAGATATAAAGGCCTGCCAATCTGCATATTTGCTTGGACTTGAAGTTTCCAAGAATTTAAGGTTAATTGATTGATTGATTTGTGAGGTTTAACGTCCCAAAACCAGTTCTGATTATGAGAGATGCCGTAGTGGAGGGCTCCGGAAATTTCGACCACCTGGGGTTCTTTAACGTGCACTGACATCGCACAGCACACGGGCATCAACATTTCGCCTCCATCGAAATGCAGCCGCCGCGGCCGGGATTCGATCCCGCGACTTTCGGATCAGCAGCCGAGTGCCATAACCACTAGACCACAAGAATTCAAGGTTAATGATGCTTCAAAGCTTCCTTGTCGCTTAGGCAGGACAACTTAAAAATACACAGCTTTGTTAACAAAAGGTGATTCCACTGCTGGTTGACCTCTGCTATTCCCCAGATGCTGTCCCCTGCCAAATTTCAGAAACTGTAGCAGATTCCTTGCTTAGTGGTGCATGTTAAAATACAAACTTGTTGCACATATTAAATGTTTCATTCAATGTATCAAAAAGGAATGAAGAATGAAGCATGAAGAATGAAACAAAAAACAAAAATCAAAGAAAAAGCCAAGTGTCCTTAGATGCACCTACAAGTTGCAAAGGCAAGAACCTTATGACATCCTTGCAGACCTTAATCCACACCCTAATCTTACCTTATGCAATTTAGTCCATGTTTATCCAAGCAGGGTCCCGTGTTCAAGTCCCATAGCAGGATACAACATTTAAAAAAAGCAGCACTTGGCAACAAAGACAGACGGACTGCACAGATCAGAGTTACTCGGCCATCCAATCACTGAAGCGGAAAAAACTGATGTGCGACCTTTTGAAAATGTGGTGTCACGCTTTATAGCTTTGGTACCTGCAGAGCATCTGCTCTTTTTGGGTTTTTCGACAATAGAAGCGACGAGTTGCGCTATGGACATAGACAAAAAAATGTATAGAGCCTGAGTGCTTCCCTCTTCAAAGAACCATGGCACAGCTCACTTCACTTCTGAGCCATTTAAAACTATGAAAGTTTAATACCAAGTGAGTTTCAGTGCAGTTTGTGGTTTCAGTTCAGTTCGCTGTTATGTGTAAGATGTGCTGAATTTTTATGTTCCAAGCATTTCATTTCAGTTCAATAAGGAATTAAGCTGCCCATGTTCCGCTCTAACAAACAAGTGTAAGCATGTCAATTTGTGCACTTATAACTTTATTTTTGCAGTTATTATTTAATTTTGGTTGCATGTGAACCACTTGCAACCTCACGGAGAAACAGTGGCTGGCAGTTATGAGGGCATGGGACGGGCTTCACTGCATAAATAAGCTGTACGCAACTACAGAAGGTCATATGTTCAAGTCCCAAAGGAGATTCAGGCCACCTACAATCACTATTGATATTTTTCCCTTCTGATAATTGTTAATTATTATTAATATTAAATCACCACTAACTGTGGTGCCGTGTGGTCCGTTTTGGGAGTGCAAGAATGCTAGGATTTCAAATTGGTATTATTAAATGGACACTGAATGTGATGAAATATTTTGGAATCAGCATGTAGAATGCTCATTTAAGCATTGAAAATTACAAGCTGGCGGCTCCATATTCTCTTCCGACACCTTTAAGCTTTTCTTCTCATATTCCAGTGATACCACTGCAAGCTTGGACACTTCAAATGGCACACTTCTTGAGTAGACATGAAAAGATACACTGACTAAAAGAAAACTAATTTACTTAGCGTTTCGGCTCCCAGGAGCCTTGGGCACACCTTCTATTTCAATAAAAAATAGGACAGCGATAATGGACGGTAGAGTCTTTTTAAGTCTATGCTCCACCAGACTGAGAAATGCGGTCTTGGCTGTGGGCCACTCAGTGAAAGAATGGTCTTGAGTAGACCTGATTGTCACCTCCTCCTTTCTCTCTGCTTTTGAAGGTAACTTCCAAGCATTTAATAAAAAAAAATGGGGGAGGGGTTAGGTGTTCCAGGCAGAATCCATGAGTATTCCCAGATCAAGTGGTTGTTTTGGTCAACGGTGCATGAAGCACGAAGAAATTTCAGGGGGTGGAAAGGGTATCTGGGGGGGGGGGGGGGGGAGGATGGAGGGGTGTAAAGCCCCATAACCCCCCATCCCTGCATACGCCCTTGGTTGAGGGCGCAAGATGGGTGCAAGGACATTACGCAATATGCTCACGTCTTCCATAGAAGATAAAATTACCGAATAAACATACCAGTAACACACACAAACACCTACCTCAAAGCCAAATACATCACTGCCGCCACGTTTCCGATAAATTCCCGTCAACCCCGTCCTCTCTTAGCAACAGGAAGCTCCATCGCCGTTGCAACGTTGTGACAATCAGCGCCACCGTCCGCCCGTTTCTGCAAATAGGCATTTTGCATCGCGTGCGCACCGTGCGCACCAGCCCGAAGCGGCCGCAGCTGCAGCCAAAGATGGCCACTCCTACGCCCAAATCGCGGCAATCGAAAAGCGCCGATCCGTCGCAAGAAAGCCACGGAAGTTCCGTCGTGATCCAGCAACACTCTAAAGCAGGGTCCGAAAGCTCGAAATCATCGCAGGCGGCAGCTGTCGAAATCGCTTCCCCTCCAGTTCAAACGCAAGCAGCAGCGGTCGACGTAGTCGAACTTAAGCAGCTAGTGTCCAAATCGCCCGCAGATAGCAGGTCCCGCACCATTTCAGAGAAATCTGCGCCTCAACACCCCGTAGAAAGACCAGAACCGGCACCGCGCGAGAGGCACCAGCAAGATCGTACACCCTCGCAGTCGTCAAACGCTACCGAAAGGGGCCAAAATGATAACCACAGCGTATCCGAAGGGGCAACGCGGACGTCTCGGAGATCTGCCGGTGGAGAGGAAAAGCCAACCGCGGCCCCGCGCAGCCAATCACGGCGGCAGTCTCCGGAGAAACGATCGAGCTCGGCGTTACTGGAAGGTAACGCCCTAGCAGATCTACAGCATCCACCGACGGAGTCTGGCAGTGCAGTGATGCCCGCGTGGCAAAGTTCCTCCGGAAGGACTACGTCGCGAGACGTGGTGTCGAGAGAACCGCGAAGCGAAACGGACAGGGGTCCGTTTTCCTCGACACCCAGCCAACACACCCTGAGCTCCGAAAATGAAGGCTTTGCCGGCGAAAAGAGGGAGGTTTCGTCAAAGCTCCGCGCGTCCAAATCGTCGGACACCGCAAAGGCTGCCGACACGCTGGAGTCATCGTCCGCCGGCGAGCCTCCAAGTGAACCACCTCCAGCCGAGCCTTCGACCGCGCCTCCGACCGAAGAACGGTACGAGGAGGCACAAAGCAAGGTGCCGCATTACGAGGAACAAACGGCGAGGATACCGTCGTGGAAGCGGCTACTAGTGGCACCAAAGAATCGTCCAACAGACGAACGAATCAAAAAGGAGGTGGCTGCTCCGCCGCCGCTGCCCCTCAGTGCAAAGGACACCAACAGCTTTGCTTACAAAACAGTGCGCGACAGGCTGCCAGTCATCCTGACTAAAGTCATTGACACAGTTTTCAGGGACCGGATGGACATTGAGAGAGTGCTGGGCCCCGAGGCGCGTGAGGAGACCAAAGCTGTTGTGGGGCGCCTCGCCAAGCTGCGCAACGAGATGCTTACCAACAAGCCGATGATATGCATAGAGGATGACTTTGAAGACGCTGAAATCTGGAACAGTGTGCTGCACGAGTACACGTCGAAAAACGGTTGCACTCCCCGCTGGTATGAGGCCCCGTGGCTCTACATCGAGACCTACTTCTATCGGCGCATCTTTGAAGCATTCCAGCTCACAACCAAGCTGAGAGATTACGACCCCTTCAGCAAGCTCAAGCGGGATGCTCTTTATGGCTCATTCAACGCAGTGCGTGCATTGTGCGACTTTTTGCGGTGGAACACTCCTCGAGATGCAGCTTTGGAGACCCTCCAGCAAACCACATACAGGTGGGTTGGTTCTCCTGCCCAAGCTTCTGGCCTATGAACATTGTTATGAGGGATTCTGCCACTTGTAATAGTGAGTCGAGTGCGAGAACAAGGCCAGTCCCAACCAATGCACTTGGTCAGAGCCAGTTGCTCTATGCTAATGAATCCCTGCCTGTATCTTTGAGGGTTTGTGACAAAAGTAGTGGAGGTGCTGTGTATGATAAATGAGGTTCAAGATGCTCTTTCTATTGGTTACTCCTGCTTCTCATATCATAAAGAAGTGTTATGACATTAAAGGGGCCCCCTAACATTTTCCATACACCCGTTCCTATTAGCATGTTGTGTAGACTGATGGATAATCAGACAAATGCTGCAAGAACAACAGCGATAGGAGCATGCAATCTGAAGTTGTTAAGCAGACAAAATTCAATATACAAGCGAAAAACCATGGGCCTTCAGCTCAAGTTTTGCGGGTTCAGGTGCCTACATTTCACCTGCCACGTGCGATATAACATGCAGCCAATAGAATTGGCTTGAAGCGCCTATGTAGGGAAAGTTTGCACATGTGCCTGTTACGTGTACACCGTTGTCACAGCAACAAAGTTTGACCTTGCCATGCTGTAAATTATCAACTTCTCAGAGATTTTGGCATTCGATGAAACAAGCACGCTAGAGAAAAACAAACCAAAATTTATTCTGTTTTCTGATGTAATGCCACAACCACTGTTATTTTCTGGCAGGTGCCACTACGCTTTGATGCAACTGGCAGCGATGTGGTGACTTCATTGCACAGTGAAAATATTAAATCAATTGGTATGGGCAGTTTGACCTGTGCCAAAACTATACACAAATAAAGAAACGAGTATAAGAAAAGTGTTAGAGGGCCGCTTTAAGAAAAAGACCACAGCATGTTACTCAACAGAAGGTTGATGATAACTGAAGACACAATGAGGAAGCTTTTTGGGAAGCCTTGCATTTGTTTTTCAATCTTCTAAATATTTCTGCCATGTTATTTCGCCATGCAATAGGTGTTATTAGCATGGGAACCCACCAAGATTTCCTGGATTACAGTTGTTTTAATACTGATACTTTCTTGTTACATACTGCAGGCTGCTGGAGGTGTCGCTTTGGGGCAACCGATGCGATCTCTCGCTGTCTTGTGGTGCAGACAGTTCAACACTAGCAGGCTCACTTCAGCTGACTGAGAGACTGAGGCCATACATCATCTCCAACCACGCTGACCAGCTGTTGCAGCACCTCTGCAGGCTTCGGGCACGCAACTTGGACGGCGAGACCATCAAACTGCATTATGTGCTGGACAATTCAGGCTATGAGCTAGCAACTGACTTGGTTCTTCTCGACTTTCTCCATGAGACACAATATGTAAGCACTGTGATAATCCATGCTAAGGCAATCCCTTGGTATGTGTCGGATGTGATGCGGCGGGACCTGTTCTGGACATTGCGCGAGCTCGAAGACAGTGATCACGCCGCTACGCAGGCTCTGGGTGAACGGTGCCAACGCCGAATCATGGAAGGAGCGTGGTATGTAATGGACGACATCTTTTGGACGCAGTCGTTTGACTATGCTGAGATGGCAACAAGACGGCCCGAGCTCTATGAGCTTTTACGGTCAGCCGATTTACTACTCTTTAAAGGAGATCTTAACTACAGAAAACTTGTTGGTGACCTCAGCTGGAACCCTACAGTTCCCTTCAAGCAAGCATTACGAGGCTTTGAGCCAACGTTTGTTTGTGCTTTGCGCACGATGAAGGCAGACACTGTGGCGGGCATCGATCCAGTCACTGTCAGTGAAGTGGTGCACAGGTCACCAGACTGGATGGTGACAGGCGACTATGCTGTGATTCAGTGTGCTGGAGTGGAGCATGCAAAAGGGCCAAGCTTGGTTCCCACACCAGAGATCGCTGGTAGCCCTAAAAAATCTAGCACCGTTACACCAGTGCGTGAATCGGGAACTTCTGCTTCAGTGCACACTGCTGTGTCAGTCCACCAAGAGCAAAGCTCAGACATGCATCAAGAAGCAAGAGGATCCTCGGGCGCCGTCCCTGAACGAGCAAGTAGCACAGGAGTCAGTGGGACAGCCACAGCAGTTAGTGCAACGGCAGGCAGCCGTAGTGCAGTTAGCGCAGCAGCTGCTGCCTCAAGTAGCACTGGTCAAGAACCAGCACAGCAGAGTACCACCCCTAGCTCTGTGCCTGATGACACAAAGAAGCGAAGTGGCACTTCATGCTCCGAGGCCAAGGATGCACTACCGCAGAGGTCCGATTAGGTTGTTTATACAGTGGACGCTGATTTATTGAATTCCTACTCATGCCAACAATTGTTTTATAACTGCTTTGTTAAGACGTTACATGTAAATAACATTGCCAATCTACAATATGACGGTCATTTGTTGATATTAGTGAAATAAATTCATGTTACATAGTTTTGATGTAATTTAATGGCAAAGGTACACTCTTCGTGACAACATGCAAATTCAGCAGGAGCTCTGCCTAAAACACTGTGCTGTACATGCTGGCCTCCAAGTCTCCAAACTACAAAGCAGTTTCCACTTGACAGAAATGGCTGCATGCATCAGCCAGTGTGTTTGTCCAAATTCTCTTAGAAATGTGGACAGTAGCGTAAGTGCCACTGAATTACCATTAGAGATGCTGGATTAAGTTGACCCCAGCTGACGCACACAGTCGGAAAGTTAATTTCACTGAGAGACTAACAGAGGCGCTCAGCACATGCATCACTCCTGTTTTTATGGCTGGGGTGAATCCATCGTGAAAACTAATATTGCACTGAACATTTACCTCACTGGATGCATTTGCAGTGGCCTGCCAGTAGGCATCTAAATTTGCTGCAACTGCTGTCTCTCTAGAGGTTGCATTACTTTGCACGTGCTCATAGACGGCAGCCTTGAAAGCATGTGCAGTGCCGAAGCACAGCACAGCCGTCAGCAGGAGCCATGGGCCTTGCATCTCCCTGAACACAAAACAAAGTGCGTTCAAAAACATGTTTAAAAACTATGCTCATCCATCATGCACGACTAAATCTGTGAAGCATAACCTCCACGGTGCAGTTAGCTGTGTTTTACGAAGAAATATTTTTGTGTTTTCTGTTTTACGTCATGCAATCTGAAGCAACACACAAAAGGAACACAGTCCCCGGCACTACAGAGCACTATGTTCATAGGTGCATTGTGGGGCCCCCAGAAGACCAATAGAAAACTGCTACAAAATGCACATGCGCAGATGGCCATCACCGCAAAGAAAAAAATACTTGAACCACATCTAACTTCCAAATCATCACTTTCATTGTCTTTGGTACAAACCTCAGAAAATGCATGTATGTACTACATTAGGTAGCCTATGCATCACAGAACTTGTGAATGTAACGCAATGCTTAAGCACCTTGCCGTTCTTAAGCTACAACGAAACGGAATCACCATTTTGGATGCACATGGTAATGCCACCAGGACGAAGGCAATGTTGTTCATCAAAAAAGAATGGTGAGGTATGTGCACATAACCTCAAGAGTGGCATTTGCCCAGCGGGTCAAGCATGGGATGAGCAAAATATTAAATTGAACAAAGGCCACCACGCAGGTGCACACAGTGCAACGAGTAAAGCGCGACTTATAATTCTAGCAGCAAAGTACTTATCGCCACACATGTTTTGTCCACGACAGTGACATCGACATTTTTAAGCTAACAGCTATAAGAGTAAGTTCTCATCTTATTACATACACGCGCTTGTACGCAATCATTAGTACAGAAAGCGGCGATTTTTTAATTCGGACGTGTTTTAAAACTAATTTTTGGTATCGGTGTCACAAGGTCATTTTCAATCGCGACAGGTTCCGATCTTGATCGAATTTCTTCATCGCGATTTTTTCCCACGAGCAAGCTGCAAAGAGCCAATCGTGGTCGAGCCGGTGTCCCCAGTGTCGCCACAGAACACTGTCACCACTGTCACTTAGGATCGCGATTGGGCCTGATGCCTGATACGGGTCATTTCTTGGTCTTGATTGGTTCGTTTACCCAAGGTGCCGAGGGGAGCCAATCACAGCTCAAAATTTCTCATAAGTTTAATCCCGATCGCGCGGATCAGTAGTGGCACTGTGTGACGCCGCAAGTGCGTGCTCGTTGGCGATCTAAGTGTAGTTTTCGAATGCAACATGAGTAAAGTAGCTGAAAAGTCACACACACGCGCGCGCGCTATGCCATGCAACAATAAACAAGATGTTCCAATTTTTTACGCATACATTACATCCTTGGTACCTACTCGGTTGGCTGCTGTTGTACTCACGCGTGCCGATTCGAAGTGAATCCGTGGAGCAGCAGCTGGCCAGTGAAAGATAAAAAGGGGGCGGTGTTCAACGGCAGCTGCTTCCCTATCACGCTTTGCAGCCACTTGAGCGAGCAATGTGGCGTGCGGGCTAGAACAATGATGCAGCAAAACGTTATCTACGACAGCAGATAACTGCCACCGGAGAAGTAAATCACAGAACTCTATGGTGCAATCATAGAGACGTGCTTTGATACCGCCGCATGACTGAAAGAAGAGCTAATGCGGTGGTCTTCCCGAACAAATACTATCATCAGCCTTTGTTATATTTATTGCATAAGGCATATACAGCCTCACTTTTTTGAAATCTCTCGAGTTGAATTTTTGGAAGGGTTTCCTCTACCGTCGCGCGCCGCCTTTATTTTCCCCCTCGAGAAATCGCCAAATAAAGTGGCTGCAACTGGCTTGTTACGACTGCAACCCGGCTTTTGACTGTCTTCTTGACTCTTTTTTTTCCCGCGCCCGCCAGAAACAAAACACGGACGAAAGCTGATCATGGATGTGGGTAACGTGCAGTCTGTGCTAGCTCAAAATCCATGCCGAGAAAAGCAGGTGGAGACAATTCTTACAGCGATGGGCCATGTAAGTGTAGAGGGTACGTTTCCACGTTTGTTTGTAAGGCTGATTTCATTCGCAGCCGCTCGGCGGACCATGCCAATGCATCTTTGTCTACGGCCACGCGTCCACCGGCAAGACACGCACGGTTCAAAGTATCATGAAAACATTGAACGTGAGTATGTTCGTTATTTGCGACGAAGCGGTTGCTGTCATTGATTCGCTTGAGCAAAATGAACAGAAACGAATAAATACAATTTGTTGCAAATGGTGCGACTGGAGCTGCCTGATTATGCGTACTTACTTTTGTGTTCGTTCCATTGTGATAAAATTATAATTACACATGTAGTACGTACACGACATGCCGGAGAGAGTGATTGTTCTTTAAGCTTTCTAAATGTTCAGAACACAATAACGTGAATGCGCAACCGAACCAACCGTGCGTCTTAACTCTGCATGAGTCAAATTATAATGCATGGCGCCGAAAAAAGAAAAAGAAAGTGAAACAAATACGCGTGCTTGATATACCCGGTAAGCTTTGTATGCTGTATTTAAATGAGAACTCCGTTCTTCCTTTTCATTTTCACTTAGATTTAGCTTTGGCTTCTTAATTTTCCCATTCAGATGTTCAGACAAGCACCGATAACTAAGTAGTTACGTTTTATTCGACCAGGAGAACAACCTCTTCTGCTCAAACCACAGCAACACACAATGGCGATTTCCATTAGTGAAAGTGGCATTTGGTACATGTGACTGTGACACACTGTGGGTTCCGATTAGCATGGCACACCAAGTTGCATGAATGTTCTTGCGGCTGGAGCTGAGTCACACTAATGTGTGCTAAAATATATGAAAATATGCTTTATCAGATACAAAAAGATTTCTACTTTTGAAAGCAATCTCAACAAGACATAGGTGTACGTACCACAATTTGTGTTCTTGTTGGTCACGTGTTTGATCTGTGGGCTGTCAACTGTATCAGGTTGGTGAATATTTGTTACTGAAAATGAGGAGTGCATAAAAAATGGACGCAACAGAAAGACGTGTAAAAACGACACATTGCTGTTTATAGTGCTTTTCCTGTCTATCCCTCTTTCTTTTGTATTCCTTCATACATGCTTCTCCTTTTGAGTCATCTATGGGGCAGAGGCAGGTACAATCATGGGGCAAAGTTTATGCATCTTGGCTTGGTGTTGGTGGCAATTGTGCATCATGCATCTGTTGCTTGGCCTTTTGCCCCACTGTTGTCTACTGCAATTGTTGTGTAGTCATTGGTGTATGTGTAGTATTGTGCACTATCAATGCACAGTTGCTGTCTGTACAGGCAGCTCCACTCCAGGCATTTTTTTTTTTTTTTTCACTGTTTACTAAAGAGGCAAGAATAATGGCTGATGTAACTGCAGGCTTGTTCCTTTAAGTGAACAAAGGGCACTTACCCGCTAGATGTGCTCATTCCAGAGCACTCTATAAGGAGTGTTGCCAAATTACTGTGTAAGGGCCACCATGAGGTCACACTTCCAGTATATGTCTGTAAGTGACACATTGTAGTTGGAAGCAACCAGTGGTGGCATTGGGGTAGTGAAATGTGAAAGATATTTTCTTTTTGTTCATTCAGCTTTTGAACTTTGAAGACTAATAACTTGGGGTTCATGTGCACTAATTTTCATAATTAATTTTTCACTCGTCTGAGTATTCTATAACATATGCACTCCAGGACTAGATAATGCAGCTATAAAATAACATTGCAGGGCCCATCTTGAAAGTGTTTTTGCATTTTCATTTGAGTTTTTACTGTGAATGCCATCTTGTATCCAAAGACCACTTATCTGTTTAATGCCAGAAGTTCAATCATGCACTGAGTGAATGGACATTGAAGTGGTTTCATTTTAGAGCTAGGCTACTCATTGAGTAGTACTAACCGAATGGGTTTCGTGGTGTATGTGGTTCAGTTTTGCTTCTGGTCTCAGAAGGAAAAAAATATAGATGAAGCCAGTTCTACACATTTGGAATCGAGTGAAGCAGACCTGGCATGCAAGGGCCACCACCTTGCGAATGCAGGTTGAGTTCTTTATGTTCTTCATCTTTATTTTTTCAACTTCTTTTTCTTTGCTCTTTATATATTACGCTACATCCTCCTTTCCCTCCTCTTCACCCTCGCTTCTCTGTCCCACCCTTTTGTAATACTAGACTTTATATGGCTATGCTATGGTTTACCCTCTTACCTACTCCTTTTCCTCCTCCTTTCCTTCTTCCTCACCGTCACTTTCCTTCCCTTGCTAAACTACATAGTAAAGAAATTAGGGGAGCAGCACTCTAGTGGTGCGAAGATGGAAGAGGCAGCGGAGCTGGTGGTGTTTGGCTGTTGATCTGAAGGCTGCGGGATCGAAGCCCGGCTGTGGCAGCTACATTTTGATGGAGGTGAAATGTTGAGGCCCGTGAAATGGTGTGATGTTAGTGCACGTTAAAGGGACCGACAATTGACCAGAACGTCTGAGGGGACTTTTGTGCATTTCGAAAGAACTTGAATTATAGCGACAGAATCACGCTTTCATAATTTGAACAGGATTTGTATTTTTAAATTGAGCTTAAAAGTTATGGCAACTGAAATGTGGTGCATCCTGGTGGAGTCTCCTTAGTACTGCTATTTGGAGCCCTTGAATCATTGTACGTTGCCTGCTGGTCTTCATATGTCCGTAACTCAGCCTTAAAGTTGCGGTCGACACATAAAAATGCACCTCTGCCCTACTATTTGCTTTGTACGCAGTAAAAGGAGTTGACGCCGAGAAGTGGTGCTGCCTTCGCGGCAACCAAATACCTGTTTTTAACCTTGGCGTATGCACTCAGTGGCTCCTAGGCGTAGCGTGCATGTGCTCTGTGGAGGCACAGTTTGGCGCAAACACACGCGACGGCTGTTGGCCACTGTTTGCAACATCCGATGCATGTAAGACTCTATAGGCGAAAAATTCTCATAAAATATGTTTCACGGCATTTTCTGTGTTGTCATTGCATGACTGGACACTCTGACCGGTAAGCTTTCTGTTCAAATAAAGAAAACAGGCACCTTAAAAATTGGTTGTAGGACCCTTTAAAGGACCCCAGGTTCTCAATATTTCAAGAGCTCTCCACTACATTGTCTCTCATAACCATACCCATAGTTTTGGCCTGTAAAACCTCAGAAATCAATCAATCACTGTAATATGGGAAAGCAGTTGCCTTTTCTAAAACCTCATTTAGCCAACACAAGGCTTCATGGCCACATTTTGTGTCATTGCTGTTATAGTGCAGTGCTCTTTAGGAAACTTGTATAGAAGTCCTAAATTTTTTTTTCTGCAGAAAACTGCATGGTTGACAGTGACACTTCCATTGTTTAAACAAAATACTGCATTGGGGCCTGCGACAGGCCCTTTAAGGCATATTTGACCTACTTTGGCATGAGTGATACAGGTGTGTCTTAGCTATCTGGCTATTATCTTATGGCTAGTTAGACTGAGTAAGCCAAGGCATGCTTGCATTGAATAATAGCTGCTGTCAGCAAAACAGTGCTATTGCTGTTAGGGCAAATAGACCACATTTCTTAGCAGAGGTGGCTTTGCATATTCAGAAATAATTTTTAACAAGTTAAGTGTGTTTGGGTGTACATGTGAAAAGTGCAACACTTACTGGAAGCATTGAACTAACGTGCATCATGTGCATTAGAGTGCACTAAACTCGCCTCTAGTGCCCACTAGAGATCCTCATGGGCACTTCAGTGCACGATAATGATGTCATGTTATATCATGTGGTGTCATTGTTGGTGCAGTTGCAAGCATGCCTTTGTGAGTGGCCTGGAGGCTTACACTCCCCGGCTGCTGTTCAGTGCTGCACTGAGCCAGCTGATTGGAAGTACTGATGCCTGTGACAACTTGTGTGACTTTGTAAGATACCTTGCTGAGGGGCTGCCAGAAGCACTTCCTGCCTATATTGTGAGTCCTCTTTTTTTGTTTCTTCTTCTTCTTCTACTTCTTCTTCTTAACTGAACGTCATTGTAGCATGTGGTGTTTTTGCAGTCATATTTCTTTTGGCTAAGAAGAGCTTAGGCAAAAAAGGAACCTCAAGTTAGAAGCCGGTGTGTCAAAATAATCTGGCAAGCTGTTATGACTAGACAACCTGGTTTGTGCTACCTTAAAGGATGATCATGCAATACCTATATGAGATAGACATGCTGCAGTAAAATACAAACTTTCCTAAGGAACCTGCAGTTTCACTAGTCAAGGTGTGCATGATAAGGTTGACTGGTTCAAGGCTGGACGGTGAAGGATGTACACATCAACATAATGATGTGTTAACATGTAGACTGGGGAGATGTTAGTGTAGCGTGCTGATAGGCAGCATTGTTTTGCTTTATCGTTGGACTTGGTCTGAATATGTTTCAGTGGCATCAAATGGGACCTCAAACTGCAGTATAAGCATTGTGGTCCCACTTGTTAGTTGTGAGCCAGCATCCTTGGACTGAACACTGATTATCATCAGTTATCCACTAGCTCCCAAATTGTGCCGATACAGCGTCCCCTTCCTGAAATGTATTCGCTTTATGCCACTGTTGCAGTATCGTGCCATACATATAGTATTATGAATATGATACACATGTAAAGTCAAGATATAGGGAAATGTTGGTATGAATGAGAGATAAATAGAGATGAATATCACTGATAACATTATTAACTGCAATGGGAATGCTGCTACCATTGCTCCAATGTGCTACATTTCATTAAACCTGCTACATCCATGCTACAAATAGGAGAAGCTGCTCCAATGCTGCCTCAAAAGATGACTTTCAAGGTTGTGTGGAATGGCAAAAACTGTCCTGCTCAGCCTTGGAGGCCACAACCAGGAAAAGTAGTGGCCAATGCTAGATAACGGTTGTCAGCATCGTATATTTGAGTAGTGCGTTCACATCTCCTGGCTTTTGTAAAGCTCCTCTAGATTATTGTATTTTATCTGCAGTTGCACATAATTCAGTATGGAGACCTATGAGTGTTTTCATGCTATGAGTGGTTCGATATGTACCTTGTCATTCAGTT